>NW_010589473.1:686535-728017 GCF_000705375.1 Tinamus guttatus
CTGGAACAGGCTGCCCAGAGAGGTTGTGGAGTCTCCTTCTCTGGAGATCTTCAAACCCGCTTGGACGCAGTCCTGTGCCACGTGCTCTAGGTGACCCTGCGTGTGCAGGGGGGTTGGACTAGATGATCTCTAGAGGTCCCTTCCAACCCTAAGCATTCTATGACTCTATGATTCTATTAACTTGAGCTTAAAGCTCATGATAGATCTTTCACAACTGCGCGAGTACTAAACTCTGGAGTTTATTGTCTATACCATCAGCTGGCTATTGAATAATATTAATTATATATAAATATATTAGTACATTATTTTCAAAGCCTGAGACAGAACAGTCTTTTCCTGGGGACCTTGTTAGGTGTCTGCTTCCTTTTCTCATTTTTATAGCAGAATTTGTCTAACTTCAGGCTTTGCTATTTTTCTGAAAAAAAAAAAAAAAGGCTCCTATCTTTTATGAGGATTAGTAAAGAATTGAAAGTAAAGCGTTTCTTTTTGAATCCATCATTTTGACAACAGTTTTTTTAATTAACATCTGGATTTACAGATTAAAAAAAACCTTGATATTTTAATGAAAAAATAATTAAACTTCCATAATTAATGCCATTTCATCTTCAAATAGGTTTAAGATTTAATTTTAAACAAATAACAGAGTTGATCACATTTTTGAAAATGTCACCTTTTTTTTTAAAGTGAATCATTCTACCTCACGTGGTTTCAGTTTCTTGTGTTTGTATCATATTTACGGGCCAGGCTTTCTTACCAAATGATAATTTCCATTGTTTCACCTGTTTAGAGAAGAGAGAAAACTAACAGTTGATGTCCTGACTGTGGTATTTTCTTGAACATATACCACAACCAGTGAACTAGTAGAAACAAAACCTAAATGACCTACCATTTCCAGAATGCAATTCAGAAACAGATTTGTCGCTTTTGGTCTTCAGACAAAGTATTTAAACTTAATTTTGAAACATTGCTATGAGAGTTAGAAAAAATGATATTATTGGATAAAGAATATTTTCACTGAAAAGACTATGCTTTATCGAAACCAACTTTCCTTTAGAAACATAGTGATAAATATTTTATTATAGAATGTAATATGAATACTTACTACCTATGGCAAATGCTGAGGCTTTTAAACATGTGCATGTGGCATATTATTCAGCCTTGTTCATTTTAAGAAACAGATAAGAAAAGTCAAAGGTAAAGCTGATGAATTACAGTGTATATCCACTGCCCATGTTAGGACTGACCATCTGGAAAGCAGCTTTGCGGTGAAGGACCTGGGGGATTCCTGGTTGGCCTCAAGGTGACAATGATCCAGCAAAAAGGCATTTTGAAAGAGCAATCTGAATACTTTATTATGTTTCCTGTGCTTTAACACAGGCCCATTGACACAGTTCTGAACAGAAATCAGACTTCAAAAAATACACTGGGCAACAGGCTGGTTGTTTCATGGTGTGGTCCATTGTCTGGTAAGGAAAAAAGGGGGAAAAAAAGAAGAAAAGAGAGAGAAAGGAAAACTGATATTTTTGTGCTTGATCATAAAGGTTGTCCTATGAGGCAAGAGCCATTTGGGAAGGTAGTTCTGCATGGTTTTAAGCAGCTCTGGGATGCACATACAACTACTGGCATTTGATTTCACTGTTAATGGTACCATCTCCTTGGCACTGACTGAGGGGCTTAAATATTCATGAATTTCTTAAAGGCTTTTGGGAAGAAAGTACTGGAAAGGAGCACTAACATACTGATCCTTTTACTAGCCTGTGTTAGGAAGAGCATCTTAAATAATTAAGTCAATTTAAGTCTTTTTTTTTCCACCCAGGAGGAGGTTCAGATCAGCAACCTCGGTTGCTAGGAGATGCTATCTTTTCCACTGAACTAGTACTTTTAGACCCCGGAAAATCAAAGAATAATTTTAAAAACCAGGTTGATTCCCAATGAAAAGTGCGCCAAAACACGTTTGCCCCATCTTACATCTCTTTTCTTAGATTAGGAATGCCTCTTTTTCAGCCACACATGTAATCTTGCAAAGGGCTCCCAGTATCCAATACATTCTCTGAAAGACTGTGGAAAGGTTTATGTAAAAAATAATTGTACTTGTGAAAATGTTAATTTTTGAAGGTGTGTTGTTCTGATTGCTGCCTCTTGACACCCTATATTATGCCTCATTTTGTAAAGGATCCTGAGAGAGCTGTGGCAAAAAGCTGCCATCAGCTGAACATCTCTGAAGCTAAACCTCCAGGTGAGAATGGTAGCCTAGTAACAGCTGAAGCACCAGAAAAAATGGGAGTTTTAGCTAACTCAAATGGACATAAAGTGGTCAGAAATAGCCATTGTAAAAAAAAAAAAAAAAAAAAAAAAAAAAACATTTTAGGGAAAATATTTTCAAGTAGGCAATTTCTAACCCTGAGTGGTACAGAGGTTCAAAATGTCAAACTGCTTGAGGGTGATTTTCAAGCCATATCTTACATGGAAATCAAGGTTTAATTTCTATCTTTAATTAATATGTAACTATGTGTACAAACTGGGAATGTTCCAGCAAGGAAAGTTATAGACCTCTTTCTTCTGTAGCATGTGTTTAGAGAGTTGATATCACATATCACAGAGTTCGAACCTTTGATCTGTAAACGGCACACTAGAAATGTAAAACACTTTTCCTGCTGGCGGGTGACAGTTGGGGTATTATCTAATAGGGGTAAATTCAGGTAACCCACCCTAATTTTTTCATAGAAAATTTGACATCTTTTCAAACAGTCTTGGTAAAAACTTGCTTTACTTATAGCTAATTCATTAATTTACACATATAGAACCCCAACCACAGTAACAAAATGTTGAGTATATATATAAAACAAAAACACTAAAAAAAACACTACTATTTTAAGTAATATTAGAGCCAAGTTTTTGATGTGACTGCAGAATCAGTCTTTTTGTAACCTGGCTGCTTCCTGAAGAGATTCTTTCTCTGGGTGCTATTTTAGAGTTTACAAAAGGTGAGGTTATATCCACACCAGCCACAGGAGTACAGGTGCATGTTGATAAAGGCTCCCTTTTATATAGCCTGGGATTTTTATGCAGCATTGTTCCCTCCAGTTTTTTTTTCATTAATATTTAAGGAGAAAGTCACTTCACTATGAAATTCAGATTTCAGTGAGATCATTCCTAAAATATTTAAAGTGGATAATGCAAGCTTCCAGAAATAGTAATAAGTATAACCTCAGTCTCTTGACCCCATTATGTCTGCTGATGGGGAAATATACTGGAGACATTTTAAAAATCCACATGCCAGACTGACCCCATTTTTAATATCAGAAAAGAGAGGAAAACAAGGACAGACCAACAGAAGTTTTTCTGATCTATTCTCCTGGCTGCGATGAAGGTCTTTCCAATCTTTTCCTGTGAAAGCACCTGGCTAATAATGAGGTCTTTTGCTGCAACATTGGCCTAAGCCCTCTGTACTTTGCTTTGGATCAGAAACCAGGGATAATAACAAGATTTTGCTGGGAAATTTGCATTCTTTTTTTCTTAAAACTAGAAGAAAATAATAAACATTTTTATAGTTTACCTTTCTTGGAACAGTTTCAAAGAAATTTTGAAATGCAGCTTTTGTTTATCAGAAAACCTTCCTTCCCTGCCTCTGCCACCCAGAGAGAAAAGAAAAGGGAGAAAATAGTTTATCTGCTACTTTTTGGTCCTCTCTTATTTTTCTTTCTTTCATATGTGTTTACAGTAACTATCTCCACATACCTTTCTCCCTGATCATGGCTGGGATTCCAGTTATGTTCTTTATGGAGCCATAAATACAGATCTTCAAAAATGACTCACAGTCCATCTAGAGGATTTAAGGCGAAGAAATAGAGCCTGTTTTCAGTGAAGTCTGCAAACTTTCCAAAGAACTCCT
Source organism: Tinamus guttatus (assembly GCF_000705375.1). The sequence goes on from NW_010589473.1 coordinate 690,428, forward strand.
GAAATCCAAGCCTCCCATGTTGTCCTAAAGGGGAATATAGACAAATTGTTTAGAAGCTAGTTAAGCTGCTTTAAAACTACCTTCACAATTGAAAACAAAGAAACAAACAAATAATCTTTTTTTTTCTTTTTTTTTCTTCCCCTGTGGCTAGCCAAAAGGGGGACAAGGCCAGAAAGAAACCTGTTTATTGGTATAGTGAAGGTGTGTCTCCAAGGAGTCAAAGAATCAAATGGTTAAAGACAAGAAATGAATTTCGTTTATTACTCTCATTTTCTCTCTTTACCCTGTTTCCATCCTTTTTGATCCAGGATTCATCTGATCAGGGGCCTACGGCTTATTTTTTTCCAGCTGCAGATGTGAGAAGATACGAAGCCTTTAACAAACATATCTTTGGCTAGTGACTGTACAAAATGTTTTGTATTCAGCAGAAACTCATTTGGCTGAATAAATAAGAAACTCACAACAAGCATCCTTTCCAAAGGCAAAGTGCTCCTTCTATTTTGGACTCAGCACTTAGTACACTTGTATGCATCAGCATGGCTTGTGGTATGTATGATTAGATGTTACATGGGGAGCTCTATTGCTTTGTACTTACTACAGCATCAGCAGCAGAGCACAGAGTATATGAAATGTAGATAATTGTTGGTGGGAACCAAGTAATTTCAGTTACATCTATTCCCTTACCATAAGGGAATGTATGTTATCTTCTTATTTTGTTTGCAACAGTAATTTCAAGCAGAGTGTAGCTGGGATGCTGTGCTACTTTCCCGTCCTGCTCCCATTTGAACATGTTTGTTATCCTATTGTTACAGAAATATGGGTCACTCCTGTCATGTAATATGAAGATGAGAAACAACTGGATATATACATAAATCCACTAAATGACCAAGGAAAGCCAATTTAAGCCTCTCAACTGACATCCTCATTACTGCTGTTCACCACAAGGCTGTTCATGCAGTCTGACTCAGATATCATTGTTTGAAGACCATCAAAACCACAGACCATCACACACCTAGATAAAATAAATGTCAAGTCTATAGTGCATATTTTCTAGAAATGCTTAATGCTGACACAGTGTGTATGCCAAAGTGGCACAGTCAAATAGGCAGTGCTAATCATTGTGGCCATCCTATTGGGGTTTTAAAATTACTCAGATTTTACCCAGTAGCAGAAAATGATAAAATGTCACGGGAAAAAAATAAAATGCAAAAAGGGAATGTACTGTTAGGTCAAAGTTTTTTTCAGTCATATGTGCAAAAAGTCCCCATTTTAAAAATTGTATATCCAGGAGATAATCTTCCAGCAATAAGACTGAAAGAAAGTCTTCGAAATTTCAATCCCTCTGTGTCTGTTACACAGAACATAGAAAGTTTATGGCACAACCTTATGCCTGGGCTTCTTTGGATCTGGTTTTTCTCTACTTGAAAATCCTCCCCTGATATAAATGGAAATTCTACCATTTGGGTAGATTTTCCTCGGGAGGAAAAATTTCTTGATAAGGCTGCCAGATATGTAGGAAGCTTGGGCATACACATGGCATGTGTGAAAAACAACTCCCTGCAAAGTACATTCACAGTTAGTCTGACACATCTGGGAAATGTCAGACTTACAGAACATATTCCACAAATGAGCTGTACGTCATAGATGTCTTAGGTTGACTGAACACAGAAAGAACATCTAGGTAGGAAGTGCCTCACAGGTGCACTGCACTGAACTCTCTGAGCATGAGCACTTTTTTGTTGTTGTTCCTGAGAAAAATATGGCAATTTTTAGTGTTTTAGAAGAAATTCAGAGATACTATGTGCCAGGATATAGCACCTGCTGGCATATGTCCAACCAAAGTGCTGACTCGGCCTAACCAGAAATTCATGCTTCCCTTACATTCTGCCTATTTCATTTTTTTTTTTGCACTATCAGGAATATGAATTGGAAATGATCATCAATATTCAGAGTTTCAACAAAGTGACTATTTTGAAGACCATTTGTCAATTACAGTAATAATATGTCCTCTAAGGATTTGGCCTAGTTTGCCTCAAAAGTATGAAGCTGGTGATTCTTAGGAAGCGGTAATACCTATGTGTAGGGTAACAGTTGGACTAAAAGTTATTAATATTAAAATAACAACTGGAGTAATTATTAACAATATAACCAACAAATCAATTAAAAAAAAATCCTTTCAGTGGCTAGATTTTTTTTACCAAAAATGTTAATAACTTTCCCTGAAGATGATAGGAAAAGGAAGCACAAATTATTTTACTTCCTCTCTTAGGTTACAGTAGTCAGTAGAAGGTCAAAGATTAGAATCACTGTGTCCTGAGCATTGTTTCCAACTCTTTCCATCTAAGAACCTTCTAGCTTCTATAAAACAAAATAAAATAATAAAATTTCCAGTGATTATCGCTGTAAAACATCAAACTTTCATTTTTCATTCACAGCCAACTAAGAAAGATGTTAATCTTTGGCTTGTATTATTTGCTTTTATTTTCCTGTATGTGGCTTACATCCTTCTGTCCTTTAAGAATGATTTTTATTGTTATTTCACAGACAAATTTCTGTCATTTAGTCCACAAATACATAAATAAATAAGAAAAGAAACACTGACTTGGAGTTGTAACCACAAAAATTTGACTCTCATGTTGGGGAACAGCTTTACAGAAATAATGAGCACAAATGTCTTGCTATAAATGTGTGCATACACATTTGCACTAAGAACTACTGTGATTTGTTTGAAGTAAAGAAAAAGGTCTTTTGCAGTTTGGAATCTTTAGAAAATTCAGAAAAAAAAAAGATGGAACACAAGGATGTATTTCTATAGAGGGGGAAATTAAAGTGCCTGCCTATTCACCCATGTGAAATCTAGAGGTTAATAATTCACATATGCTCCACAGAATGTTGCAGTGAGATGTGATTAATTAATGCTTATAAAATACTTTACAATCCTTGGTTTGAGCTATACTGTATATAAATCCAATTGATGATGGAGATTACTCTTATTAATTTACTATGCTGGTTTTAGTGTGTGATCTCAAGAATCTCCTGAAATTTTCATCTGAAAATGAAATGTTAGTGCACCCTCTGATTTTGGCATCTCTAAATATCTACATCATTGTTAGCAGAGCATCAGCAAAGACTTAATTCCAAGAAGCTGAAATGAGCCTTATTAACATTGCAGTCCCAAAGCAAAACAAATCCCTATATAACCCTATGATAGGATGTTAACAGCATATGAGTATAATGAAGTTATTCAGTCTATTCTACATCATTAAACTTCATAACTGATGTTATCCAGGATCAGAAGTCAAAGATGTCTCTAAGCTCCAGTTTTGGACTTCCACAGGAAGATAAATGACAGGGTGAAGCATCTTCGCTGTTGTTCTTTTTTTGTAAAAAATGTTGCTTTATGGGCCACAGACAAAAGAGAAGCTCATCAGCAGCCTGTTATGATTTTTTTCCAGGTAGGTAATTACATCCTTAAGGGTATCATCTTGAAAGAAAAAGTTTTGACTAAGACAGCTAAAACATAGCACAAGGAGTGATCATTGGAGCTATTTCCTGAAAAAAAAAAAAAAAAAAAAAAAGAAGCAAGACTCAAGGCATGATAAATTTTCAAGCGGGAAGAAGAAAGAAAATCTCCCAATATTCCAGCTAAGGTTAAAGCTATTTGTTATTCATAGACACCAGAGAATTCAAACAAGGTACAACCATTAAAAATATGTATATATGAGAAATCTTTATTTCCTGCTCCTGATTTCTAAGTGAAAGAAATCAAGAAATTAATTATAAACATCAAATAGCATCAGAATGTAAAGCTGCAGGACAGCAAGATTACTTGGGTCTGGTCCTTCCTCATAGACAAACTGTTTGCTTTGTTTGTTTGTTATGGGTTTTGTTGTCTTAGAGGATCAAAACATTATATTTCTTTGTGGCAAAATGTAGATACAGAGAAAGGCTTAAAGTCAAGAAGGATACAGGACAAAAGAATTAGAGGCAAATTCTATACTAATTTATTAAGTGTGCATGGGAATCCTGGACATGGAGGTCTGTTGTAATAGAATATCTCATGTCTATGCCAGGAAATTGCTTTAACTTTTTTAACTGCTTGATTATTTACAGAGAACGGCCCTTGAACTAGTCTGCCAAATTATACTCAAGATTTTTTTTTCAGTGGAAGTGATGGTTTGAACCGGCCAAATTAATTTTGGTAAATAGTCTGTCATTTTAGATAAATAAAATCAGATTCCAGTGCCTAGGAATGTTTCCTAGATCATTTCAATTTGCTATTATAGAAACAATCATAATACATTAAAATATTTTTAAATTAATCTAACATTTATCAATCAAAATTGGTTTTCAGTAGAAACGTCTTTGCTTTTGGCTATGTGTTTTTGTAAAGATTTATGAAAAAGGAGCAAAATATGAAGAAGGGTGAGGGAAATAGGTGTTAAGAAATCAAGATTTTGAAGTTCCTGCTATCATAGCAATGGTCCTCTGTAGTCTTTCTGCTCCTTTGAAGGCCAGACATGCTCAGGATGTAAACAGGGTTTGGACGTTCTAGCAATTCAGTATTCTATATGGGGATATGCTCTACCAGTGATTTATTATATGACGCCTTAGACAGAGATCCCCTGCTGGCATTTAATCAAGGTTGTTAAACATTTTGAGCCTAACAAAATGAAGCTGGAATTTGAAAGTCCAAAGTCCTTTGTATCACTCCAGAAGAGAATAAAATATGTATTAGGGCGTTTTTGGATTACAACAACTTGTTCTGCTTGGATGAGGTGATGAGAAAGCTGAATTTTCCCTGCATTTTTCGATTTATTGTTAATTACTATGATGTTCTGTTCCAATAAATTGTATTCACGCTCAGAATTTTCAAATGGATGCCAATTTTCTATAATAATTTATCAGAAAATATGCAGAATTGCTGCATGGAGCAAAATGATAGAACTATTTAGAAAAGATTTATTGCACTGCTCATGTCATAGCATCTATGACTTAAGATCATTAGTATTTTGCCTTCCTACTCCCAGATCTGACAATACATAGGACAGATTTAGCAGTGGATATTAAACAGCTAAGGATTATAAGCCACATATATCATCTGTGAAAGGCTGTTTTTGATGAAAATACAATGCTGAAAATCAGCTCCTTTCCCCCTAAAACTTCCTTTTGTCTTCTCACGTGTAGATGCTCACTTCAGGGATGCACAGACAGACAGACACATATAGACATACACCTGAACCCTGTCATACAAAGAACCATACTGAAGTGACTACTTAGCCATCTGCAGTGGTAAAGAAGTATTTCTAAATAGGATTCAATATTTTTACCTTAGAACATGGATATAGGAATATAAAAATTGCATGAATAAATTAAGGAAAGAATGTTAATAATGTTGATGAGAACAGTGACTCCTTGGAATTCATTTTTTTCTCAGATTAGTAAAAATAACAAGAAAAAAACATGGACAGAATTGGACCAGAGGATCCGATCCTCAGAGTGTAAATATTTAGAAATAAAGGGTGAGCGTTGGGATCAAGGCTTTAAGATGAAATATAGAAAATTTAGATGGGTTTTCTATGTGGCAGACTTAGCAAAGCTTTCAGACCTTGGCAGTAATAAATATTAGATGGACACACCAGTACTGTTTTTACCTCACCTTGTGCAAGGATATGGAAACATCTCAAAAATACTGCAAAGCTTCCTTCCTTAATATATTACTCGTGCTTAGCATAACATCCAGACAGGGAAACAGGTTTTTTTTTCTGCTCCCTCAAAGTTGTCCCCCTCATCCTATTTCCAGTTGTGGCCAACCTCTGGCACTTTGAAGACAAGTGATAAATAGATAATAATACCAAAATGTAGACACTCAAACATAATTGTATAATGCACTTGTCTGGATTCTTTTCATACTGATATCAATGGCAAATCCCCTATTTACTTCAGCAAAAGCAGAGTTAAACCAAATGTTGCTTATCAAACCCTTATTATGAGCACGAAATATTTAGTCAACATAATCTACTACCAAGAACGTGGTTTAGGATGTTGATGTAGCCATAGGAAGTATACTAATGAAATTATTGTCTTTTGGGAAACAGCCCATTCTCTGGAAGTTTGCCTGGTTGATTTGATCTAATTCCAGTACAACTTATTAATTTTTTTTAAACCTGAAACATATAGTAATGCAAATATGTTAATTAGCACTATCTTCATAAAAACCTGCTGTTATTTTAATATTCTGGGCTGTCCAAGAATTTTGATTTTGAAGTGTAGGAAAATAAATAAAATAATTTTTGGCCCTTGGGATTAACGTAGTAATGAAAGTCCCAGTTTCTCAGTTGAGGGAAGTATAGTCTTATAGCCAGCAAAATTTAAGCATTTGCATTATGTTTTTTTTTTTTTTTTTTTTTAGAATATCACAAAAACCAGAATCACCTTGGCAACATTATTTCTACTGTTCCAGTGAGATAATGGTTTTATGTAGCTGTTATTACTGGTCAGTTTCTAAATTATAGCATACACCTATTAAAAATGAAGTGATTTTTTTACAGCAAACAGCAACAAACTTATGCAGAATTACTAATCTTCATCTGTAGATTTAATTGTTTATTCTGTCTTGTTTAGAAGGGTGTTCATCCAGACAATGTATTTTTAAACTTTGCCAGAAACCAGATAATAGAAACAAAACATTGCAAATTAAGACATGAGAAACAGAGGGTAATGATGCCCTATTTCTAACATTGACAAATGACATTCTAACAAATGACATTGAGAGACTGGATTGCATCTAAATTCATGCACCAAAATTTCTGCCCAAATTCTTAGTTACATGAGAGTCCAAAAAAATCTAATTTGTAGTAATGTTCACAGCTCTGTTATTTCAGTATATGTCTGGACTTCTGAGATGCCAAATGTCAGATACATATTTTTGGATCTAAGGCTGTATGAGGTCTAAGCCTGGGAATCCTGAATTCTTTTCTGCAGTATGCTCTGTTTCTATAGGAGGGGTAGAGAAAACTTATTTTCTGGCTGGCTTGTTACAAAAAGAACTAAGAAAACACCTTTGAAGCCCACAACTGAGGTTGATAAACCACTATCTGGACTAATGATAACATGTGCTAATTGGCTAATTGGATTGGATTGGCATCCTTTTACTCTAAATTCTCATATTGCTTCCCATCCTTGTTATTCCTTGATTCTCTTCCTTTCCTCCCCCTCCCTGTTTGCCTACGTCTTTGAGACCATGTTAAAACTTATCGCACATCCTGAACAAGTCATACACATTGAAACAAAGTCAGTCTGAGTACACAGGACTTACCTGATGAGTGTGCATGTGCACGTTTGCTTTTTACCACCAAGTTATACATTTCCATCACCTCGTAGTACTTGTAGAAACTGTGTGCCCACACATATGTATCTTTATTTTTATGAATAGGATGCAAGAGTTACAGCAGAAAGTAACTAGGAGAAAGAATGGAAGCACATTTTCTATAACTAGTTTCCTTTTGGGGATAAAACTAAAATATTTTGTAAAATGGTATCACATTTGGTTGTAAAATTTAAATTAGAAAGCCATATTGCAATTTAGGTTCTCATATTCATTAGCAAAACTACAGATGCCATCAAGTAATGCAGAAATACATTAATGTGCATTTTGGAACCATCGTCTGCTGTAAGTAGGAGGATCCTAAAGATATTTTCAAACAACAGAAAACAAAAAAAAGAATTTCTGTGCATATTCTCTTTCTCATAGGGTTAAACACATTTTGTTGTGTTCTCAGAAAAAAAAAAAAAGAAAAGAAAGAAAGAAAAAAAGAAGCTGGTATATGATGATCCGGCAAAGAAGTGTATCCATCTTTCTGCAAAAAGCACGAGTTCCCAAGAATTTCAGATTATCATTCTCATTATAACTGATTCTTCTCATCAAAGAAAAAAAAAAATAAAAAAAATAAAGTGCTGGATCCATTTGAGTGTCCTGCTTTCCACAACTAAGTAGAAGCTATGAATTGTAAAAATAAACAAACATTTTGACCCTTTTCCACTTTATCACTTCCTTTTTCCTTTTTCCAGTGCAGCTACTGCAGTGGAAGATCCATTATAAACTCAGTCAGTTATGCACCAAATGTTGTAGCTAAAGGGAGGATAGTGTGAAAATAGTTGTGGTGTCCTCCTGGACAATTAATTTAAAAAAAATAAATTCATAATTAGTTTCCACACTTCCCTTGCATTTCACAGTGTCATTTAACTATATTTTAAGCCAAATTTCTAACAAGCCTAATTAAAGCAGATAATTATTTGTAGAAAAAAAAAATACAATTTCTTCTTTATTAATGCTTAAATTTGCCAAGCATAGAATTTCTAGAGCCTGAGGCTGTGTTTCTAAGAGGGTTGGATATAATCAAGTTAAAACTGCTCTAGACCTGCCTTGTCCTTGTCCTGCCAGATCTTGGGTGTTAAACAGGCAGAAAATTCATCATTTTGTTGCTGCTGTTTTGATGGTTTTTCTGCTCCACAGGCTTCACTGTTGTGGTTCACCAAGGGGGTCACTAAATATTAGTTCTGTCACAGCACAGGAGGCAGTACCATTGCCTTAAGCCCTCCCTGACCATACAGGAACATACATAATACTATAAAGAAAGACTGTCAAGATAAAGCTCTTATGAATGTGTAGACAAGTTATTCTCCTATTTCCTGGAGATCCCCTCAGATTAAAAACAAATAAATAAATAAAGGGGACAATACAAAGGAAAATACATTTTTTTTCCAAAACTCTTAAGTTCTATTTTTTTTTTATAAAAACACTCATTAAGGAAACAAGAAAACAATTCTTCAGTTTACTAAATAAAATGTGAATTGAAATCAAGCAAAGTACAAAAAAAAGTCTTTTAATAATCACCATCATTATTTACTGTCAAGAACTTACAGATTGGTAGTTCTTGTAATAATTTTTTGGGTAAGTAAGCTGAGATGTATGTATTTTTTATATACAATCATTTCCTCTTTCTTCAATTCCTGTAATACAGATATGCCAAATAATGCATACTGAAGCTATGTTTAAACACAGGAAAGGCTCAGTGAATATGGTATAGCCATGGAAAGCCATGGCAGAGAAGAATTTACTGTTCTTAAATAATAATTTTAAAACTGTCTCTTTTTTACACCAAAGATTCCCCAGCTGAAATGGTTCTCAAGTCATCAAGAGCCGGTTAAACCCAAATATTCCAGCTTAATGGCTATTCTACCAAAGAATCCTGGTATTCTTGCTGTCTTATGATATTTTCACACTATAGATTTTAAGTATTTTTGTTTATTTTTTTCTAATCGGGTGGAAGAATTCCCATTGAGGTGACCTTCTCGGGCTGTATGAAAGTGTTCAATTCAGTGAATTTCCTGATAATTTTGTAATTAACCTTGAAAAAGCACTAGAGAATATATTTCAGAGAAGTATTGGAACTTCTCTAGTATAGTTTATTAAACCTGAACAGGTAAGGCCACATTTTCAATTTGTATGACTGGATGAGAAAAATAGGACTCATATGAAATAAATGTAACTGGAAAAAAGTTACCCAGAGCTGATGTGGAAAATGACCAGCTCTTTTTAAGTCTTAACTCCTTTCAAGTAAATAAGTAGCTGTTTTAAACACAAGAATTTTATTTTATTTATTTGTTTATTCTTAATGAGCTCAGTGGATTGTTTCTTTTAGGCTCAGTAGCACTCAATTTCACCCTAAGCCCAAATATTGCTCATATTTCTTCCCCATGGCTCATAGAAGCTGAACTTCCATCACATCTCAGAACAGCTGCCACAACTCTCTGGAACCTGTTTTTATATTTACAAGGCAACAAAACTCACATAAACATCTTTGACAGAGTTTAGTGGCTTGAAAGTATGCCAGTAATAGTCTTGCTTGGCTGCCCTGGTCCTGCTCTACTTTTCTGTATCATACACACTGCTCACAAGTATTTCAAGCAGCTATCAAGAAAAATGTGGAATCGTTTCACTCCCCTTGTGACAGGAAATTGCAGATTTTTTGTTACTGATCTCTTGTGCACAAGATAAGTGGCAGCATGTCCCAGAGTTTTCCTAGCAGAATTTTCATAGAATCACAGAGTCATAGAATGCTTAGGGTTGGAAGGGACCTCTAGAGACCATCTAGTCCAACCCCTGGTGTTTGGGATGTAAAGTTTAACTGAAGCTGAGAATAATTTTTCATAGAAAATTAGTAATCATCTTAAGCTAGCAGTCATCTTAAGGCACCACATTTTTGCTACAAAACATCAGTGTGAAGTCCTGCTTTTGCATACTCCTACAGGAACCAGTATCTTGACTCAATCAAACAGTCAAATGATACAATAGCAATTGAAGCATTTGTTGCTTTCCAAAATAGGTCCAACAGGTACAGAACAAGATCTAAGGTGGTTTTCATTTACAGTATACGCCAAAATTCTCCAGAAAGCCCTTCCTAAGACTCTGAGCACACCTAATGTGTATAGGGTACTACAGTCAGTCGTGGGAAGTTATTGCTATAAATTCAATAGCAGTTTTAATAGTAAATTAAAGAGTACCAAGGCATGCCCAGGCTTGGTGCAGAGTTACCTATACATGGTGGTATGAATATGCACATATACAATGAGGTGTGTGTACATATGATGTTCCACAGGCTCATGTTCCACACAACCTGTTCAACCCCTGCCTGGATCTGGACCCGTGTTACAGCGTAACACAAACTCAGTGCCAGGCAGGGGAACAGTTGCATCCTGCCAAACTCACACCTCAGAATGAGAGAAGATCTGAGGAGAAATCGGTATTCACAGCAGCAGCCAAATTCTCATTTTGCTTTCGCAGTTGTAACAAATGAGAATAGACTTTTTAAAAATTTGTTGAGCCTGAACACGGCATTCTGTTGTTCAAAGGAAGACTGAGAATTTGCTTAAAAGACACTGATAAAACAACCCCTCTATCACTGGAAAACAGACAGAAAATTGCTCCTGTTTGCCCGGGTTTCCAAAGGTCTTATGCAGCATAGCCAGGAGATACCTTCTTGTATGAAAGAGGTAAACTATCTCGAGTGGTGGAAATAAGTCCTTAATAATTCATAAAAGAAGAAACATTGCTTCTACTTTGAAATTATGGAATCTAAGCCTTCATCTTACTGTAGATGTAAAAATTTATACAGCCAGAAGAAGAATTCTGCTACAGGTTCATGAAAGAGGAATCCACTAAGAATCACTAAATTCACAAAAAGAACTTCTGACTGAGGAAGTTTCTGTTGACTGATGTCTGACAGAGGGTCTATATTCATGATACAATTTAACCTCCTTTCCTAGGGTTTGGCTTTGCCTCAGTTGTAAGCAGGATATATATGGTAGGCCACAGCATAGCAGGTGGTATATTCTGTTTTGTAAATCTGTAATTAAAACAAAGCAGTGCAAAATACACCAAAAGAAGACTCTGCTGAGAGTTTTTCCTTCTGCGGGAAGAAGGAGATCCAGAATACATGCTGGTCATGTTACTTGAGTCATTACAAGTGATTACATTGAGGAATATAAAGAAAAGACCACCACAAAGAGCAAACTGTGAATTGAACACAGTAAAGAAGATTCTTGTTTCTTTCTTTTTGAGTTTTCTAAAGATAAATACAATTTGTTTCTGGGTAAATAATATTCACACTCCTTTTAAATCCGGTCAGTCTTTTGTAATCAGTAGCACAACTACCCCCTGTAGAAATGTGAAAGCTGGATCTATTGATTAATGATCTACTAAGCCAGGATATTTCCTAGTAGGACACAAAAAAAGTGCTTTATCTTGTCTAAACATAGATGACCTAAATGTAAGGGCCTTTTCCAGGTCCCATGGAAGTCTCTGCCATCAAATATGTCTCACCAACTGGAAGTTAGCCAAATATTGAACTTGTATTTACTTCTGGTTTCTTTCTGTTATTACTGATTAATATGTCTCTCCAAATCCTTCAGAGTCGGCTTCTCTTTCTGTCTGTCTTTCTCTCTCTCCATGTGATGTACTTTTATTATACAAATTCAGAATTTCTGACTAATACAAGTTATACAAGCACTTCACCACGGGCTGATAATCTGCTCATGCTTACTGCTCATATATTAGTACAAGCCCAAGCACCAACCCTTGCACAGATTTAGTACTTCTTTTATGTAACTATGTCAACATAAAAGTTATACTTTAATTTAAGATAAATTTCTTAGCCTTCTGTACCCTGATGGTAGTACAAGACTATTCTGGTGTGTATGTTTAGGAAAACAGTGACTAAATGAGGCCAAATGGGTGAAACAGTCAGAAAAGACAAGATAGCTGTAACACTATCAAGAATATGGTCCCTCTTTATTTTTCCTCCAGTGCCACAAAGGTGTGGATGAGATTTTTTTTTTACCTTAGTTTTCCTTCAGATTCAGCCTACAAAATAGGTGGTGACAAATTCTTTCGCTTGGAAACAGTGTCTGTGGGGATGATTATTTGTCTCTCTGAAATTATTTAGTATATGTATATATGTATTTTCTAATGACAAAGCAGTCAGATAGTGCCTGCCTTGCTTTATAAGATGGAAAGAATTAATATACCTCCAAAGATGTAATAGGCATTTTCTTTAACTCCAGCATTTTGGCATTTTTGTGGGAGAAAAAAAAAAAAAAAAAAACTGTCAAGAAAACCTGTCATTCTCCTGCTGTTTGATCAGCACAACTGAGCATTGGTTTAGGAAGCTACATCTGCCTCTCAGATGTATTTTCCAGAAATGATTATGTGAGTGTTCCTGCTTACATCCAACCCTAGGAGGAAAGGCCTAAAGGCAAACTGCGCATCATAACCTGTCTCCTAGGAATGGATGAAAGAAAGGGAAATCCTCATCCAGGCTCCATTTCTGTTTGCTCCTGCTTCTAAAGTGAGACACATTGCTGGCCATAGGCCGAGCAGCAGGTTTTCTAAGGCGGAACCTGCAGGTTAACACCTAGGATCAAGACAACTTTTTTGGTGAAGCATGTGGCAATGAATATCGTACTGCAGTTTATGCATGTTATTTGGAAGATGTTGCTCTAGGACGACAGTTTGCATTAATGTCAGGCTGAAGAGACATGTGGGGATGAGTGAAATAATTGTCACTGGCCTCTTAATATACTGACAGTTAATAACAGTAGTTTTCAGAACTATTCTTTATATACAGAATTTAACATGAGGTGAACAGTCTGCAAACTGGCCAGAATGGCTCGCCCATTAAAAAAGAAGACTCTTTTGCAACACAGTCTGTCTTTTGCTTTCCTGTCTATTTGAATTGCTGTAATTGCTGATAAGGATTTTTATCAGTCAGTGGCAACCAGAGTGAAAAGTCCCTATCAGGTAAAAGAAGCAATGTGGTACTGACTGTCCTCAAATTTCTCTGTGGTCCCTGGAGGTCCGTCCTGGCTCAGATGCTTTATTGTAGCTATATTTTACAGCTTCTGTAAGGTAAGACTCTCTGAAGCTTATTGTTGGCAGATATAGTATATTCTCCTAGGCTTTGTGGTTTCATCTATTTTTCTTCTTATCTTTCTTACACATCATGATAATCAACTCCACACAGGTTGAAGAACTCTTCAAAGTACTCCTTTGAACATCTGCCTCCTTAAAAACATCCCTGCTGTATTCTCTGATAACTTGGACCTTATCCAGTCTTGCTATATAAAGACTTAGGAGATTTGGTGAGTACCTTATTAACGAAACAGGAGAGCAAAAGAAGCTTCCTACATTTTTCATTAACATCTGGACTGAGAACAGTGGGAGGGGAAAAGCCAGCAGCGAATGTTCTGTATGCCCTGCTTGCAAACTGGTAGCTGCTCTCCCAAATGAAGCCACGTATCTGAAGTATCATTTAAAATCTACAGCAGGGAGCTATCATTCCACCATTTATGTTAGTTGTAAGGCATATAAATGAGTTTTTGCTACTATCCCTCCAAAATACAGAGCTGAGCATCCTACTTTTTCACCAACTGTTCAACTGAAATCAGCTGCTTTCATTTTCTGAAGCACACATAGCACTGGGAGTCAGCAGACACCACAGAGATTTGTTCTCATAAGTATCCAAAGAAGTTTCAGCAAAGGAACAACTTTTCCCATAGTCAGATTCTCATTAGAATCCTAATGTATTTTCCAGAGAAGGAAATGCAAGCTTTTCATTGATTTCACTGAATTTTGGTATTGTTTATCCCTGCTTAATTCCTCATTTTGTGTCCTGTTCTCCATCATTTTGTTATCACAATATATTCCCAAATTAAAAAGCATATTCACTGCAGCAGTAATTTCTCTGACCTTTTCCTTTCACTTTACAGACCAACCAAATTTCATCATCCTGAGGACAATGTAAATTGTTATAAACTTCTATTGCTTCTAGTATGACCCTGTTCCTGTTAAAAATTGCTCCTTCAAACTCCTATAACGTGTGCAAATGGAGCAACTTCTTGAACTTGTCTTGAGTCTTCTATCATTATATCTGCTCTTGTTCTCTTTCTAGAAGGTATTAAGATGTATCCAGAGAGAACGGTTTAAGCCTAGTTCATTTAATTTTCATACATTTAGTCATATTTGATTCTTCTGTAGTGCCTCTGCTTCTCTTTCTTATCATTAACTTTCTGTTTATTCCATTTTCCTTTAATAGTCTTGTGCTTCGGGTTATGGTGTCTATAAGTTTTCAGGGACAGAAACCTCAGATGCCACTATATAACTGAAGGATTTTCATCACCATGAGAGTGAATACGTAAATCTTTTCTGGAAAGGAATGTAAATCAATTGTAAGATTTCCCATTGTCTTCAACAGGGCTGCCCACTGAGTACCTTAAGTGTTCAAGCTTACTCATTCAATGTCCTAGATAAAAAGGTATCTGTCAGCAGTGCCTAGGAATAGACGCAAAGACAGGAACCCTCAGCTTCTTATTCAGAAAGCTGAGTGACTTCAGAAAACTTTATCATAAAAGATATTACTCAGACTGCTTAGTAAGTATATTAAATTAATGTAAAGTTTATGAGAGAGGCAGAAGACGTAGTGTTTTTAATATGGATAAAGCACCTGGGACCAGCATTTGTACTGATACAAGTTATGCAGTAGAACAAATGAAATAAAAGGAAGAAGGATGAATCTATTTAGGTGGAAGGAGGAGTCAGCCTTAGTGTTTTGGTATTGCAGAGAAACTAATGGAAGAAACACTGAAAGGCTGCCCAAGAATGTTAACTCATAATTTAAAAATCAAATCTTGAATCTAGTAGGAATTGCCTACCATATCCATGCTTATTATTATTATTATTATTTTCAGGACAAGGAACCCAAGCTATCTTCTTTGCAGAATGCAGTGAAAGCAGAGAAATGCAAGATTTTTGTTCACTGAATTTAGTAGCCCTGAAATAGATTGCCTTTATCTACCATTAGTGATAACTAAAATATATGTGTAAATCAATATTGTTTTATTTGAGTAAACCAACATTGTTTTATTTACACAAAATTAGCTAATGTAGTGAATTGATTATTAATACAAAAGAAATGTTTTGCTTTACCCTTCCAATATTGCTCTTTACTTGGAATATTGGTCCAAATGCAGCCATGGAAAATAATGCTTCTCTTGAGCTTGGTCATGCAGTTGTTGAAACAGTTGTATGGCTAAAAGCACTGTGAAAAATATGATGAATGACAAAGTGCTAGAATGGGAAAATCTCATTGTCACATTAATTATCTATTGACAGAAGATATACAGTAGGTGATGCAATAGTTTTGGATGTTCTTGTCTTTATTACCTCTTGGGGGAAGAGTTCAGATCATGAAATGAGTTTGGTGCTCTCGAGTGGACATTTGTCCTCATCACAAAACAACCTCATAATTCAGTGCAATGTAACAAAATTGGAGAGCTCAAATTGAGGAGGCTTAGAACTAGAAGCATCAGGGAGTTATAAATCAGCCTAGAGGTTCAGGGCAATGCCTCCTGGGGTGACTTTCACAGCATCTGTGAGACAATGCCATCCCCGTTACAAATCATTTTACCAAGCAGACATCCTAAGAAGCTCCACATCTGAAGGGACAGAAGACGGTAGAAACAGAGTTTAATGAGAGATTGATCAGAACCAGTCTAAGATTCTGCTCTGCTCAAATGCTTTCTAATCTTATGAGAAGAGAAATTTTAATGCTGAATTAAAGCCCCATTCTGCAATTTTACTCTTCCTGTGTTAATTTTTAGGGATGTTTCACAGAGCAATGAATATTGTGGATGATGCATAATTGTATACAAATAAGGGTTCCTTAGAGGAATGTCTAAATACAGCTATATTTGATTGCATATAGGCATAATTCCTAATGACAGATATTCATCTTTCAACTACCAAGTACAAATTCAGGAAAAAAAGAAAAAAGCTGAGCTCCTAAGTCAGACTGTAAATTTTGAATGCCTTATATAAAATTAAATGATGGTCTTTAGTTTGGTGTCATCCTCTTAGTATGACCTGTTGGGATCATTGCAGCAGGCAGCCTTCCTTGCTGTCTCTATGAGCCAAGACGGCCCACTGACAGCTGTTTTGCTTATAATGATAACAGCCTGGTTCACAGATAAGGTAAAATTCTTTATTTCAAATTGGAGGAAGGTATTGGTGGAGTAATGGAGTAATCCATCACTCTTGGACACTAAATTCTGTAGAGGGCCATCTTTTGGTTCTTGCCTGTGTTCTATCTGACATGAACTGAGGAAGGGTGAAATGTCTAAGAAAGGATCAGAGTGAGAGCTATACAGAAACATGTGACAAACATCAGGCAAATACCATCGTTGACTTATAACTATGCATTCTTACAATTCAGTCTCCAAAAACATTATTTTTCATGCAAATAAATGTTTTACAATCATTTATAAAGAGATAAGACTATTATAGATAAGACTGTTCATGAACTGACAATGTGAGGGAACACTGAACATTTCTGTGCTTAAGGTCCAGGGACTCTATGTAGAGCATGTGAAAAAGGAAAAGTTAAATCTGAATATTCCACCTTGATTTACAACTTTCCCGAATTACTTCACAGCCAGATACAGCCTGCGAGCTGCCAAAACTGAGAAGAAGGGTAATTAACTGCCATATATTATGGATTTGCAAAAGACACCATGGATATATTTGTAAAGAGGTATTATTTTATTTTATTTATTAGTTGGCTTTAATTATACTCACAGAAGAAGCTGAATTATAGCTCAGCTACAACACAGCCTGACAATGGAGTAAGATATGGCTACCGCCTTCATGGTACTGTAGGCAACACAGCAAAGTAAAATGATCTGCTTCCTTCCTGAAATTTTCCAGACATGACTGGGAGAGACAGGGGACTAGCAAGAGAAGGAAAAATCTTGAGACACAGAGCTGCTGATTTTTAATTCTGTCAGCTAGATTGGACAGTTCAATACAACCTTCTCCTGTGATGATTAATTAGGTAAAGCAGCTGCACCAAGTCTCTTTTTCAGGTATGACTTATGTTATTCTCACTGACTATAACCTCCATAAGCTCTGCTCAATTAACTGAGGTTAAGTATTATAGATTATTGAGGAATTGCGTGATGGTAAATCAGAATGGCATTGCCATTTTAAAAATAAAGGATGGTAGGTGTTTTAGAGACAAGATTCAGCGCCAAGCAATCTACAGCATCTTTCTCTACTCTGCCACGGATGTGAGGTATACAAATCATTAACGATTAGATTTATCACATCTGAACAAAGCCACCAAAAAATTAGGCCTGAAAACCAAGCTGCTCATTAATTAGCAACATACAGTCATTGAAGAGACAGCCATTTCAGAGGGTGATTCATCTCATCAGATAAGTACACAGTCTAGATGGGACAAAACACCAAACCACTTTCTTCTTACTGACCAGAGAGGGACTCCTAATGGCGAGATGTCATATTTAAGTTTCATATGACTGCAATGGAGTGAGATAAATCCAGGGCTTTCTGCTCCATACATATTCAGATGCCTGAAAATACCAACGGCAACTCAGTGATATAGAGGTGCCTCAGAAGGTCTGATGCTTCATTTATTTTTTAAGTCACCTTAGGTCACCTCACCTACTACCAAACATGTGGCATGTTTGGGGTAGCTGTGCAGAGAGTCAGAACCTGGAGATTTAGTAGGCTTAGTACACCTAAAAGCTGAACTGCTATTTTAAACATACCATGTACCTGAGCACAGGCACTTCAATATCTATACTGTGAAATTTCTAGAATGATCCTTAGCATGGTTTTAGACTATAACAGCTAGCACTTTCCTAAACAGTTAATGAGCAAGGCACAGAACTTGGCGTAGTCCAAGGGACCACTTCCAAAAGATAGTTCGTCTGTGGTGGGGCATATTTAATTTATTAATTCGTGTGAGACATAATCTTAGACTGTATCTACACCCCTTTTTATAATTTCTTCTGCAAGCTTCTCTAGCTAATTTCTGTGGTCTCTTAGGCATGGACTGACACCCACATCCCCCTCTATTCGGTGTGCAGTATTGGAATAGTGACAGATGTATTTCTTATTATTTATTGTCTCACAGCTGCTGTCTGTTCAGTGTAGCCTCCTGTTGCCTCTGCACTGATACTTACCAATATTAACTCTGTCGGCAAGCACATTGCTTTGTAGGAAACTTGACCTAAATTTTATGTGGCAAAATAAGTAAAATAATAATAGTAATTATAGTAGTTATAAGTAGTCATCAGATGTTGGAGGCAGCAAACAAAAATTTACCATAAATTCTTATCTGTGTTTGTATTCCTCAGAAATCATCTTTAAAGTAGAAACTTACCTACATACGATTTAACCATATACAAGTGGTACTTTTGATGGAAAAAAAAATTGACAATTCAAAAAATTTCAGTGGAGTTTTTTTGAGAGGAAGGGGCGTAAATGGAGAACAAAATACCAGACTATAATGAGTGGGAATTCTTCACAAAATTTTTCATTTTTATACTTGACAAATCGTCACCTCCCACCCCAGCCCACCAAAATATGAATCACTGGTTCAAATCCTATAATATACCTAGAAGAAAAGTGAGGGAAAAAAAAAAAAAAAGGAAAGAAAATTTTGTAGGGAACATATATATTTCTCTAATAAAACCAGTTAAAACCTCAGGAGAAACACAAATGACACTGACTGCTAGTCCAGTTCATTGTAGTCATGACCTTTATTCTTTGACACAATGTGCATATGTCTTAATTGTAAAATTTATAAATAAAGTCAATATTAAAACGAGAAATCTGTTTAAAAAAAAAAAAAAGTCAATGAGGCCATCTTCTACTCCATGTCAGCTTTAAAGAGGGATATTTAAAAGACCTGTCCAACTGATTAAGAAAATGACTCACTTGGATGGTCAAGCACTGTGAAGGAATGTTTTTTGGCCTTATGCAATTCTGCAGTAAGTAGCAGTTTGGCTGCTATACTGTAGATGTTACAACATGGTGGGACAGAGGTGTTCTAGGGTGTGTTCTAGGAGGTATCAGATGGACCATCCCTTTGCGCCCTCCTTAGAGGGCCATGGGAATGTGTCCGATGCGCTGCATGTCCATAGGATGGTGCACCTCTGTAGCTCATCAGTTCTGATAAGTAATAAGCCGAGCAGGCAGAGCCATAACCCTGCTCACTTCCAAAGAGCTAGAGACGCTTGGCTTGTGCTATCCTTGCCAAGCCTTCATGCTAATGGAAAGCACACAATGAGGATGAGCCTTTACAGGATCAAAACTGGGAGTCCCCGGCATTCCCTCTGAGTCCAGTTCTCACACATGCATATGCACACACAAGTATACATATATATATATATAACAGCGGAGCACAGTCTACCCTAAATCTACAAATGAATGCAAAGCTGAAAGTTAAATTCTAAAGTCCTTAAACTGTCAACATTTCTGATGAAAATCAATAGTGTTCATTCTCGGATGCTGAAATAATTCATGCAATGAGAGCATCCTTTGTTCTAAAACTGGTGAAAGCTGGGTCTGCCCTGGATGCTAGCTTAACTCCTAGCATTTGAAGACCAGCCAGGGACTATAATGAAAAAATATTTTCTCCACTCATATTTGGAGAAAAGGCATGAGTGGGTATGCTAAGTGACTTTATAATACAGAGGAGCAACAGGGCAACCATGAAATGGGCCTTCAGGGAGCTATTTCTGCATGAGGGCTGACGGAAAAGAACTCCAGGACCTGGTCTGGAAGATGCTGTGTCAATGCTGACTTTTTGAACTCTTGCAGGTTACTGTGGTCAGCTCCTGAGCGTGGCTCACAGGAAAATGCCATCAAGTTGTACTTTCCCTTTTCTTCTTCAGTGACCCTTTCAGTTTCCGCCATAGACTATCCTTCCTCTTCATCTTCTTCTCTGCCACGGGCAGTGAGGACTCTTTCCTTCGGATTTCCCTCACTAGTCCATGGAAGACATCATCAATGTAGAAACGGAGGGCAGCTGAAGTCTCAAAAAAGGAGCAGGAGTATTCTCTGGCTAAGCTCATTCCTTCTTCAGTCGAGACCTACAGGGAAAAAATGTCCATAAATATCAGATAATGCATGAACCAACAGGACACCATTAGAGCATGTGTAGTCTGATTTTTTGGATACCGCTGGAGTGGGCATGTCACCAACCTTTACTTTAACAGGCAAATATTCTAACAACAACACACAAACAAAATCCCTGAACAAAAAGATCTGTCTGAACCCATGGAATGTTTGAAAGCTGTATATTGACACAGTCTTCATGCATTCGGCTGTGCCTTTCTAATTCTGATTTTTTCCAAGCATTTCTTTTCTTTAGTGCACTAATCTTATGAGGGTTGGAAATATTAATACGTTTATTGTATAGATTGGAACAGATGGCCAAAAAGGCTTCAGCAGAATTACAATCCTGGAAAAGACCTATTTACCATTCACCTAAGCATTTACCATTCACCTAAATC
The DNA here is from genome assembly GCF_000705375.1 of Tinamus guttatus. The sequence goes on from NW_010589473.1 coordinate 711,365, forward strand.
CTGTAAGCAATTTGACTCCTCAAACAAAGCAACTTTCATACCTTTAAGATTTTTTCAGGTACATGAATTTCTGAGTAGTCCTTGAAGTGTTTTCATCTTGACAGGCTTGTAATCCTCTCACTTATTTCATGTCTGAGCTGCATAAAGATCCAAAATCTATTTGTTTTTCAGCTCATCTTTCTTAAATGGCCTAATGAACTACATTAACTGGAGAACATCCAGAAAATGTTTCCTTGTATTTTGAGGAAATTTAAGCAAAGCAATTGCTATGAATCTATTCGGAATTGAGGCAACTCTCATTTTAATTTGTCTAAATTTTCAAACGGCTATGTTATTCCTGAAGTTTCCTCATTTGCTAACTCTTGGCAGCTGATCCATCAGTTGGCTAATCCTAAAAAGGGTGCTAAGGATCCTGATTACTGTGTATCTTAAATAGAGTTTAGATGATTATCCTTGACCTCCTACCTCAGGAATTTTTGCACTTCAGATACTCACATAGCCAGTCTACAGCAAAACAAGGAGTGAACCCTATGAGCCTTGAAATTTCAGGCTAGCTTCCCAGCTAGAATACCCTTTACTCCACATATTTGAAAACAAACTCTACAGGTGAAGTAGGAGATGTGTATTCAAATTCAAGTTTGGAAACTCCAGCCTTAGTTATTACTATTATGTCAAGGTAATGATTATTCAAGTAACATTCAAACCATGTGCATAATAAGATGAAAAATCTGTGTGAGGTCCCTGTCAGGAACAATCTAAAACCTAGGGTATGAGAAGTCGCAATTGATACTGCTTGCTGGAAAACTCATCTTGCTCTTATTCATTGTTTCATGCAGCCAGTGTGCCATTTAATTTTATTAGAGATATAAACTTTAATGTTTCAAGTTATAAACAAACTCAGTCCTATCTACCATGAGGAAGAAAATGCCTGTTATGATCAGATTGTGACCTCACATTATTGTATTTTTTTACATCTACCTGTAAAACCAGACAGGGAAAACAGGTTTTTGGCTGAAACAGAACACCAGTTCTCTTCCAGCCTGGAAGTACGTCCACATCTGCTATGTCCCTACATTTCACAGAACAGAGAATTTCACCCCAGCACCTTTGCCCTGAGTCACAAACTCAATGCAACATTTGCAGACTACTTTCTCTATGTTACAGCTTTAATCTTAATTGAATTAAGAATATTCTAAGGGTAAGCACAGAGGTTGTATGTCAACCAGAATAATGCTCACTGACACAATGAAAGATTGTTATCGTTATCCAGCTGCTATAATTGCCAACCTTTAGCAAAAGGAGATGGGTAGCAATATGGTCCTTGTTTTTCTCCGGGCAGCTGTGTAAGCAAAATGTGTGATTCAATATGTCTATTGGGCACCATTGAGAAATTGATTGCCTGGATAGAAGACTATTTTAGTCTATCTTGGACTTTTTAATCATTTTTTTCCTGTTGCTATACCTTGTTTTAGCTGAAGGAGGATTTTTTTTTGTTTTATTTCATTTTCTTAAAGATGCCGCAGTTTTGAGCAAAACATTATGCAGAGCTGCAGTTTCAGTAAGATTTTATACATGCATTTACCTTAAATAAATAAAAAGATAAACTGAAACATTCTTATATTAAAAGGATGGTAAGGTTGCAAATATAATCAGAATGCCAGAATAGCACTATTCAAACAGCAAAAAATGACATTCCCTTTGCCATTCCCATGCTTTTCCAGTCCAGTCCCATCTATTCCTCTTTCTTCTCTTTTCAAGGATCAAAATTATCTTTTCTCCCACCTGCAAGGAAGAAGAATTGCAGGAGAAACACACTAAGCTACATAATGAAAGACAGCTACTAACTATAAGAACTGGAGTATTCTCAGGGGAAATAAGCACTGCAGAAAAATCTGTTCCCATCTTCTATGTGCCTGGTGTCAAAGGCTTGTATCTGGGCCAAGACTGACCTGCTTTCTATTAAGGTACTTCCAGAGTTTCCTGCCAAACTATGGAAACGACATTAAAGTCATTAATAGAAATAGTTAGGCTTTTCTGAAGTGCAATGCTGCCATAGTTACAGCTGGTGCTTCCAGCACCACTGAAAATACAGGTATAATAATATAATCTGTTTGCTGAAGAAACTACTAGTTTAGCGACCTGCCTAGAGGAAAAAAACACATTTTTCCTTCAGTTTGTAATTTGGCCAAGAGGCTAGATGCTCATGGAATTAGAAACACAGGATAAAGCCCTTGATGAGGTTATTGATGTTGCACATAACTCTAGGAATTTACGTTGTTCGCATCAGTATTGGAGATGGAAATTTTGATGATCTGTAGAGTCATAAAAATCTCCTGTGGGAAGCAGAGGCCAGACCTTGAGAAGGGAGATGTTTGCCTGCCTAGGCTGAGTGATAAGGAGCAGGGATGCAGCTGCTCAGCCTGGTCCACAGGCAGCTCCCTCCAAAAACCTGTTGAAGCTGGCTGCTTGTCCAGGCTTGCAGCCAACTTAACCACAGACATCCTCCAGACTAGCTTTGGAGGTCAAACACCCACAAATGAGGAAAAAGAGGAGGAAGGCAGGACCCTTGAATTGAGGGCTGGGACCCCCAACTGGTGTGCAGGCCTGCACACTCAGTGCGGAGAGTTGCACAACTGAAGGCGGAGTTTGTCCACCCCTCGGGCTGCCTCCTGGGCCGGACTGACCCTACGTGCCAGGATGCATGGGGCATAGAGAGGACAGTGCGGAGAGAGCCAGGGAGGGAGGAGAAACTCCAAACTCTGAGGCCTGCGCTGTCTCCACGGGCGCTGGTCAGCAACTCCCTCTCTCTGATCTGCCAGCTCGAGAGGATGTTTGGGTCCAGTACCCCACTGGCAGGTACCACCTCGTGAGTAGGTATCCATACTTTGCTGCTTTTATGTGCTTTCACCTGAATAAATACTTGATGTAGTCACCTCGTTCTGCGTGATTATTGTCGAATCCTGAGCCCATCCAGAACAACATCTTACTGCCAGAAGAAAAACTGTATCAGAGAAACGCAGCCTGGGTCAGCATAGCTCAGAGACTTGTTGACAAACTGCATCTTCCACAGGAAGATATGATCTGTCAGCATGACACAGATAGATAGGTCAGGGGGTCAGGGAGTGAGGTCATTCTATTGAATATATATCTGGGAAGTAGAGCTTTATATCTCATCTTCAGAGTGACCCTCTGTGATTGAATCTGGCATTGGTTCCCTGCATATAATTCTGGTTATATTGATTCCAATTTAGCTCATTCTTTCACTGGAAAACTTTAAGAAGAGAATGAAAGAGGAAGGCTGGGGTAGTGAAGATGATGAAAGATGAAGAGTAAGGGGACAGTATAAGTTTTTTATGTCTGTTCCAACCCTTGTTTGAAAACTGAAGAAGCCTATGGGGTTTTGGGTCAGGCCCTGTAGAAGCAGGGCATGAGGAAGGCCTTGTAACTGAAGAACAAGTTCTACTGAAGGACAAGTCAGTGAAATGGGCAGAGGAGCCTCATGAGCAGCATGTGTTACCCCTGTGGGAACAGTCTTCTCACATCTTGCTTGCAAAATCTCTGCTTCTTGCAAACTGGTATGTCCAGTCTGGTGTCTGTGAATTGAGAGAGAGGGTACACCAGCTAGAGCATTTGAAGTGCGGACAGCACAGAGCAACACAGGTTGAATCTTGGATTTTTTTCATCTCTGGATAATTCAGGGCAGATGGAATGCAGCTTTGGAATGAAGCGACATTTCATAAAGACAGGAAATATTTACTGGCTGCAAACAGCATTTTAGTGCATTAAGATTCTGTTTGTGGCTTTTGCAAACCTCCCTTAGAAAATTACAAGTGAGATTAACTGCAATGCTGACAGTCTGTGAAAGCAGTGATGGATGAGCTGCCATTTTTAGGACAGCCAGCTCCCTACTGAGGTCAGCTCCTGCACAGCCAAAAGGATAGCGCAAAGCCATGCGGGTTGGATAGTGGGTGGGGAGGCACTGGCAATCACTGGGGCCCATATGCAGAACATAAAAATATCTGGACCTAAGAAGAGAAGCACAAACAGCTCAACAGATCAATAGACTATTTGTGCCCTTGGATTGTCATTAGCCAGAAAATTTCCATCAGGATCAGCCTATTTTCTGTTTAGATTTGTTTCTTCTTCGGTCAAGACAACAGCAGAAGCTGCTGAAGAAGAAAGTGGATTTCATTCGGAGAGCCTGTATTAGCAGAATCAGCAGAATAACCTTTGCTGAGCCAGTGCTGGTCATCATGCAGGAAAGTGATGAATTTCCATGTGTGCATCTCATCCTTGCAACACTGGGAATTAATACCGACTGCCTGACATGGCTTTTACAGCCATCCACCAGCGATTAGGAGCTCTAGGTTGCCATGGAGAGATCTGGAAACTGCAGGTGAATGGTTACAAGGACCCACCTCTATACTAGTTACTAGACTTCTATCCTGGCAGCTGTCATTTGCTTTGTGATGGGAAACAGGGTGGTAATTTGAGAGCTAAAAGCTTCATTCTGAGAATAGTTGCCATGGGAGACAAGGGATCTTGATCACAAGTTAGAGATAGGAGAAGATACTAGTTGCTCCATACAGTGCTCATCTAATCCTATCGAAGCTAAAAGGAGAAATTCCAGTGGGTTTTGATCAAGCACTCTATAGACAGTATTTTTGATGCACAATAACATAAACGAGCTGTAAATGATAAATACATTTTATAAACATAAGGAGGGAAGTAACATCTTAATCAGCAGGCCTCATTTGTATCATAGCTGCTTAAAAGAGGAGTCCAGCAAGCCATGAGCGGTACTCTGAATGATGTCTAAGAAGGATCCCTGTCACCTTCCTTCGCTTGTGGAAGTCAGAGCCATATAAGAATTGTTTTGTAGGCCACTTCTGGAAAAAAAAAAGGCAACTGAATAGACATTTAGGTATCAGAGACAGGCAGGAATTCAGGAAGAATCCATACAGACATAATAAGCTTTTTGGTACAGAAGTTTAAAACTGGTAACATGCTATAGAAAACAGCTTGAGAGATCAAAGAGATCTCTCAATCTCTTGATCAAGACAACTTGAGGTGCCATAGCTCTGCAACAAGAAAAAAATTGCAAGGAAGGGAAAAATAATCTGATAGTTCTGTAAATTAAATCTCATGCTGTACTATGAAGGGGTGAAAAAAATGGGTACTGCCAATCTGTGAGTGACAACTTGTTATTAATTTCAGCTCTGAGTTTATGCCTAAGACACCCGCATGAGGACAAGCTCTGTAGCTTGATACGAATGATTGGGTCTAGCAGAGCTACAGCTGAACTTTCCTGTGTTGCCACTTGCTTTCCTAGAGGCAAGCACTTTGACTTTAAGCATTTGATCCTGTTTTAAGAAACATTCCGCTCAATCCACTAACCCAAAAGCACATCTATTACACCTGTAGCATTTCTGACAGTTGTTTATTTTTCCTTCAAACAAGTGTTGCATCAACAGACATGGTGGCTTTGTGCAGGTTGGTTTCAGGGTCTTTCCAAGTGTGAAATGCTATTGTTAGGTCAAAATGGAAATACTTGGACATTACAGCAGTTTGAAAAACTGAGCAGAACAAGATAGAAAATAAAAATCAATCTTTCTGTCTTTTTAAGACAAGCAGCACTGTTGTTATTTGTTCATGTAACATTTGTCATGGAATATTTTCTGTAAAAGAAAAAAAAAAAGCTCCAAGCCCTTTTACCCTTCTGCTCTTTTTTCAGATATTTACATTTATAAACTGTCTATCATATCCTTGCCACTGAACACTGACATTTCTGAAAATAGGGGGGAGGAAGCAAAACTTTAAGTGGAAATCAATTCAGGTGTTGAAGTGCTGAACTTCAAGCTGAACTTCAAACTTGAAGCTTAGGCTTTATGAGTAATCAGCATTTCGTCTTTGTGGTCAAACATTCGATAGGACTATATTTCAGGCCTAAAAAATGCACATTGCTAAGGTAAAACAAAAATGCTGGAGGTTGGGTAAATATTCCAGTTTTCATTCCCTCAACCCTCAAAATTCTCTTTAGTGTCTCTTTAAGATTTTTAAATTCATCTCAAAGTAAATTGTTTAAAACATTATTGTGAAACTTCTCCATCTGCAAATGTAAAAATTAAGCATTTTAACCTTTACATATGATCAAATTTACAACTGTATACACTGTAATTGCCAATTTCTTTTGCCAAACTTCCACTAGAACTTGCAACTAGTTTTACCTCATAAAACTCAGCATGTTTCACTCAAGAAAACACATGCACATGACTTTTTCCACAGTCCTTGGAAAAGTAGACACCTTTTTTCAACAGCCTGAGCAGTAAATGAATAACATGCTACAGAAAAGCAAGAGGAGAACTGGGCATCAACACCATTACTCTTAAGTTCATTTGGGAGTCTTCAAAAAGAATTAGTTGAGCAAACATCACTCTGACTTCATGGCAGGCAATTCTGCATCCTCAGCTTTGCTGGTTTCCTAAGTTACAGGACTACATGAGACAAAAGCTGCCATTTGTAAGACTACCCGTGTTTTCTTTCCTAGCATACTGCTCTGTGATCTCTCTTACAGATTTCATGCTTCAGAATGGGATATAGCACAAAAGACTACTAACCACTGCTCACCTGGTTGAAGGAGAGATTTGAGAATAGGGAGGACTAGCAGTCTGGAGCAAGGAGAAGATGTGGACTTTCTGTGTGAACTTGTGCCCTGATGGACATCCAACTGCCATCCAAATGGCAAGGGGCACAGTACAGAGGTGTCTTATGCCCTGAGCTGTTCTAACATCTGGCAGCACTTCTGCTCAGATATTCTTTCCCTTCTCTATTTTTTTTTTAGCTGGCCTCTGCATATGAATCCATCTGGAAAACTCAGCTTTAGCAGTGCAGAAAATAATAGGATTGGCCGGGAGTTTTGCAATAAGTTTGGGGGCTTATTTTTAGAGGATGGATGATGGAGGGTTTGGATTGTAAAACCATGTTTTTATCCTTATTTAAGGGAAACTGTATAGTATTCTCAATAAAAATTAAACTTATAGTCAAAAACAGAGATTCATCTATCACAAATTACCTGCATACAACTTGGTTAGTCAACTTGGTTAGAGTTGGGGCATGAACCACTAAGCTTAGATTTCTTGTTCTGAACCAGGAATAACCATAACTTCATTTGATCCAAATGAATTGCAAATTGTTGAGGACTGGGAAAGTATTCTGATGAAACATGCATGATTGGTTGTTCTTATACTTTTCCTTATTGACCACTGTTAGATCAGACTGACATTATTTTCTGAACTGCTATGGTCATTGTTAATGCTGTTATATAAAAGCTTTAAGTTACTATTAGAAATTTCATATTTGAATCTCTTTTTTTTTTTTTTTACCCCCCCCCAAAAAAACCCCTATGTTAATTCTCACTTGCATTATTTCTTAAAATTGTTATTGTGTGTTTTGGGATGGAGATTCTTTTATCGTCCAGCCCAAACGATGCATAAATAGAGGATAGATTTCTGCCTACTACAGAAATTCATTTTCTCCATTTTGGCTTGTGTTTCCACATTTTTGATCCACAAGGACATTGCAATGTGGGGGTTCTGCCTACAGATAATTTAGTTTTTTCTTTATTGCAATATTCTTGCTAATATTCTTTTGAGTAAACCTAGACAGACCTGAAACAAGCAAAAACACATGAAACTTCCAGGTCTAGTCTTTGCTCCTTCTAATAATGTTACTTCATTATTTCACAGATTTAATGTTAAATAATTAGATCAGCACCTCATTTAATGTAAATATCCTTAGTCAGGGTGCTGTCTGCAGGTAAGGCTCTAAAGTTGTTCTTCTCTACTACAGACTGTATTCTTGTGGCTTTGTCTTGTGAAAAGCAGGATTGATGAGTGAGATAAGACAACTTTATACCAGGAAATGTTTCTGGAAAAATGGCCTGAGGACATGATTGAATTGGATACTCAAAGCCACATGAACTTGCATCAGTCAGAGAGAGCTCTGGGTCTAATTTGAAGAGAATCTGTTAGTGTTAAATCTTTAGCATCAGTCTTCAAGATGAACAAGTAGAGGTCAATTGCTCAAAGCAGTTTTTCAAAGATCTGACAATTTTCTAAATTGTCCATCATCTTTAAAGGTTCTTTGATTGCAACACTCAGCAAAAAATAAAGATGGTCATAAGAAGGTTGCAAAAAGAGGACATTTCTGCCTCAGTTCAGCTTGTGAAGACAAGAGAAGACCTATGTTTTTGTATGAAATTAACTGTGGTTTTAAGTTCACAAGAGAGGAAAACTGTTTCTTTTTTTTTTTTCTCAACCACAAAGTATTTCTTCATTATTATCTGTACATAACAGATGGTTATTGAACAATTTTCGTGTAAAGGAAGACACAAATTTTTCTTATTTAGACTTTCCAGACTTTTTAAAGTAAATGATAAGTTAGAAGTATTGAACTCTTACTTATTATAACACTGAAAGTGATATCTACAGCTTTGGGAGCATAAAATATAACCAGCTCGCAATATTTTCATTTGTCTACCGACTACACGGGCAATGTTCATTTATGTGTTAAATATTCAGGTTTCACTAGTCACTTGAATTCAGCTCTGTAAGAGACTTTTGAATTGTGTTTGTCTTGACATTGCTGCCATACTTCTTGGCCTTGGCTCTGGGAAGATCAGCTCGAGGTGTTTTATCCACTTCTTGGCCTGGGCACCCTGTCTCTGGGAAGGTTATGAGATCAGCACAAGGCCCAAACCATGCCCAGCAGTGCCTATGGAGCGGCGCTGGCACTTGAGTTGGGTGAAGAGGAGCACCAGAGCATGCAGAGAAGGGGGGCAGACTCTTCAAGAACAGGGACATAGGAGGACACTCTTCAAGAACAGGGACATAGGAGGACCCTATGGTTTTCCAGCCCCATGGGCACGGCAGCTTCTTCCCATGTGTGTGCAGCTCCTTCTGGGGTACACGGCTTCTTTCCCGGGACATCACCTGCACCGAGACACCTGCACCAAAGCGGAGCCAGCAACACTTAGCTGGACCGCTGGTGGTGGGAACTATAATCTTGCTGCACCGCTCCTGATTGTTTGCTTTTCTATCTTTTTTCTCTTCTTTTTCTCTCTGTCCTATCACGCTTATGAGAATATCTCTTCTTTTTCTCTCTGTCCTATCACGCTTATGAGAATAAAGCTTACAAGGTTGAACGGCATTTGACCCTGTTTGTGTCTTAATCTCGCTCTTGGGATCGTATTGAAAACTCCCTCGACACTGGATCGGGACAAGCTCTTATGATGGAAATGCTAAGCAGATAAATCTCTATAAAAACACAATATCTTATAAAAATCACTCTCTCATTATATTAGTGCTACTTTGAAGACAGGACAAATAATGCCTCCAGCAGCAATATTTTGTCCAGAGAGCACTCCCTTGACATAGCAAGATAACAAAACAGAGCAAAACCATGGAGGAAGGCAGAACAGGATGCAGGTTTCAACATGCCATTTCCAGCACTGTTTGCTGCAGAATGGGGAATGTAACTCTCCAAACTTGGAGGAGATGAGGGAAAATTCTGGAAAACCAAACAGAAAAGAGGGGAAGGCAGAAGCAGCTGCATGTTTATTTCTGTGTGTTTGCACATACTGTCACAAAGGAGAATTGAAAGTAAGCAAAAATAAAAATATTAGTAATTCACACCCTTGAATTTGTATACTCTTTTGAGCTAACATATATATATCCAAACAGTGTGTTCAGTAAATTGCGTCATCGTAAGATGGATAATTAGGTGGGCAGAACCACCTAAGTGTTGAATGACCTTATGCTTAAATATCTTGCTGAATGTGGTTTCCAATATTGGACTAAAAGGGTCACAAAGATATCTGTTCCAAATGCAGTAGATAAGAGAGCGTTGTGTGTCCTGACACCACATATTGCTTTACATGATGTGGAGTGCATTGCACATATATTCTGGTGTACAGTTTTTCTGTCTAAGCAGACTCCCAGACACAGCTTCCAAGCAGATAGAGAACATTATGCTAAGTTGCTGGCAATGAAAAGAAATTCATAGCAAAACTCTTCCTTCCCCTTCACCTCCATGCAATTCTCACCTGCTGTGATTTGGGGATTCTAGCTACTCTGCTGAAGTGGATATTCTAGCAGAAAGAAGACAGGGAAGGAATTTATAATAGATTCATATAGATTTGAACTGCCACGGAATATATATATATATGTATATATAGGTTTTTGTCATTGCTATTGCTCTTTCCTTAAAAACGTAGTTTAATTTTGAGGTTTTAGCAATTTAGGAGTTTATTGGAGAAGGTTTGTCAGACCATCTTATTAAGGAGAATATTTTTACAGTGTTTTTATTAAACTAATGACGGATTTTCTCCATGTCAGTATCAGTACAGGGAAAATATTACATTTTTGAAGAATATGGATTGACCACAGCGAGTTGATAAGAGCAAGGAGCACACTGAAGTGCTTGTACATAGCTCATTTTCCCTATGTGAAAAGAGAGCTCATGAGTGAGCAAAGGGTTTTCTCTCAGTCACAAGAACACTGGAAAAGAGAGTCCCATGACACAGAAGCCTTTAAATGGACATGACAGCTGCATTAAGCACATCTTCTTAGCTCCATTCATGGTCCCAAAAAGACGTGATATGCCAGCATTGAGGATGCATAAAACAGATATAGAGTCTGCAGAACTGCATATGTGGGGGACAACAATGTGAAATCAATGAGCTGGAGGAGGAAAATTAAAAATCCTAGATGGCCAGCATTAGGAAGATCTGCACAAATGCATTTAACTAATTAGACATAACAAACTCTTATATTGCCTCTCACCCAACTCATTCCTCCAACTCCTCGCAGACATTTGGATAGTTACCATAGTAGCTTGTTAATTTAACTGTGGTTAACTTGTCCTATTGGCAAGCTCCCCATTCAGCACACAGTTTTGGATGTCTGTTCTATATTTGCTGCCTCTGTGCTTCAATTTTTTATTTGCAAGACCAAACCCTTCAAGGCATGGGTGTGCAGGCAGGAGGGTAACAACTAACAGTCGGCAGAAATTTAACTTTGTTAAACATAGCCCCAGACTTCCTTGTGTTCTTCCCCAAGACATCTGAGAGACTTCACTAGCAGAAACTTAAGGAATTATTTCTGTTTAGGATTAATCAGCTTCTTTTTTTTCCCTAGAATATTAATTTTGGACTCATAAAAGGAGCCAGTCAAGGAGCTCATGTTTATGGCCACAGAGAAAAGAAAACAGTGGAGGGAGGAGAAAAATAGAAAAAAAAGAATGTGGAAAGACAGTGCTCGGAAGGAAGCACATATTGCATCTGTATTATGCTAGCTTGAGAGTACAGTGAGAAAAGACTCTTAAAAAACAGAATTGCAAAAAGTCTATGCTGAAAATATCTAATTAACCTCCTCAATCTATGATGCACCCATCCAAATATTCATGTATTTTCATTTATCCATATATTTTTATGTGTATGTGTATAAAAGATACTCTATTAATACACCTTGGGACTTCTAATCACAATTACAGCTGATGAATTCACATTCTTACTCAGGGTAATAGGCTTTTTATTCCCCCAGTGTCAGAGATGTAGCACAATTTATCTAGAGGCATGTGTGAACATGTATACAGACACACACACATACACACATGCATTTGCTTACAAATGCTGCTGGGATCAGCCCAAGCCTCTCCAATATACCTGGCAGTAAAGGCTGACTTTACAGTGAAATTTGGCTGCTGATACTGACAGAACATGGCTCTAAAGAGTCCCTTTGATGTCAGGAGGCATTCGGCATCAGCTCCTCTGCGGATTACAGCTGCTTTCTGACATTTATTTATTTCCTGTGTTTTAGTGAGCTGGCTGGTCTAAAGCTGAAGTCTGGCCAGACTCCGGAAAAGGCCTTGAAAAGCACTGAAAAGAGAGTGTGTGCACTGCAGGCACACCACCAGCCAGGATGCTCTTCTATCTCTTTTGAAGGTTTTGCAGCAAATCTGAAAGGAAAAGTGCTGGGTCATAATGTGGAGTACAGCAAGCCAGTTAAACTGATGCTTCTCTTGTCTCCCAGACAAAAAAGATGGAAGATAAAGGACAGAGAGCAGGTAACAATTCAGGATTAATACATAAATAAAAATAAAGGAGAAATAATTAACACCTCCACTGTTCTGAAAAAAAAAGGTAAAGCTTTTCAGGAGTAACCTTGTCTCGTTGATGGAACATCGACAGGTAGAGTGAAAATGTAAAATCTTTACTCAGACACATGGGCAAAGCAGAACAACCCAGGCATCCAATATTTCATTTGACATCACTGAGGAAGATTGCAGTTTACTAATCTCTGTTTTTAAAAGTACATAAATAAGTCTAAGATTAGGGAAATAAAATTGCTTCTACTAAAGCAACAGCTGGTGAAAAACACAAACTGCTGGAAGCCTCAACAGTAGCTGTCAGTAGCAATTCAGGACATATTATCACCCCTTAGAAATAAAATGGGTGTTATTAAATGCCAAGAAAGTGCCAAATGCCTGTAGTAAAGTCTGGTCATACTCAAGGTAAAGAACCTTGATATGCAGATAGGGATGATACCTGTGAGCTGGCTATGCTATTGCCAACACAGCCTGGGTGCAGTGGGCCTTCTTATCTGCAAGGGCACATTGTGGGCTCATGATCAACCCACCACCAACCAGGATACCCAGGTCCTTTTCTGCAAAGCTGCTTTCTCTCTCCACTGGTTCTGTTGCATGAGGTTATCTTTCCCAGGTGCAGCTTTAGCATTTGCCTTTGTTGAACTTCATGATGTTCCTGGTATACCATTTCTCCACCAGATGAACAATGCTCCCCTAGGTGTTCACCCTACCTTACCAACCACCACTCAGCTTGGTACCATGGAGCAGATTGTTAATAAACATATTAAAATTCTCCCCGTGGGGGAATGCTACTAATAATCTACTGCTAGTTGGAGTCTATACTGCTTATTTAAATCTTCTGAGAATGGTTGTCCAGCTAATTCTTCACCCACCATGTAGTCTACCTATTCAAACCTCTTCTGACCTGTTTGGCTATGAAAAAAACACATTGAAAGCCATGTAAAGGTAAAGTGTATTTGCTGCACTCCACTCATCCACAGTTAGTCATCTCCTCACAGAAGGCAATCAGCTTGGTCAGGCATTGTATGTCCTTGAGGGCATCTGCTTATCTTTCACGAGCCTGCACATGGCTTCCAGGAGGATTTACCTAATAAATTGCCTCACTGATGCTGTCATTCAAGGTTGCTCAAGGAATAGTTACATGCAGATGTAATAGCTCATCTGAGATAAACATAACAAGAGATTGCCCTATCCCATCAACATAAAGACAAAAATTACCAGTGGGAATCAAATCTTTTTGGTAGTTATAGGTTTTGGATAAAAATTTAAATTTTCCCCACCTGGTGGATTTCTATTTTTACTTTTTTTGTATTAATATTATTAATGTTTTATTTTTAATGGCTTGATTAGATCCTTTCAAACTTTTTTCTTGTCCTAACTGATATTTATTGAAAAATAAATAAATAAATAAAAACAAGGTAAACCACATGTTGTCTAGGAGAGCAAACATAGCTTGATGGCAGGAGAGAACAAAAAAGACGGTAGAAATATCCAAGTTTTTTGCCATCTGGGCAAGGTTAAACAAATAAGCCAAAAATGCTATGGTATATAGAAACATTCCTATTATGTCTCAGTTCAGGCTCTAAAGAAATAGTTTGGTAACAAGCAGTCATCCATCTCAGAACAGGTGGTATGTCTGAGTATACAAAATAAAAAATAAAGGAGGAGGGAGTAAATGAAGAAAGGGAACAGCTTAGACCACAGATGGCTTAAAACTATCCAAAAACATATTTGTTTTTAATCCAGAATGACAGCACCTTTTCATATGCAGCTCTGGACATGGAAACCTATGTATGAAAAGAGGTGGTTTGCTATTGCTTTCCTACGTAGATTTGACATTTACAGCAATGGTTTCAATTCTTTCATGTCTCTAGTGAAAGATAAACTATTCTGATCGATATCCAGTATTCAATATTGCTTTCAGTCTGGAGCATATGCTGAACTTTGCACTCCATAATCTGATGGTGGGGCACACCACAGGCTGCAGCAAAGCTATACCTACGGGATGAGTAAATAGCTTCAAAGAAAACTACACTATAGCTCATCCACAGTAGGATTTAACAGTTTTCAATTTCTTTAGTCTTATAGGGATGAAGTGTCTGATGTTGCCTCACTTTCTGTTCTGCTACTAGCGTTTTGTGCATTTGTAAGTCATGTAGTCCTGTGAAATCTATGGGGTTGCTCATAGATGACATGAATGTTTAACTGTGCCCTTTCAACTTCCTTGACACCAACCAAAGAAGCGAGTGGAGTTGAGTTCATTGACAGGAGAACATGAGGACAGCACAGCAACGTGTCCCTGCCTCATGGTCATGAAAGGATGGGTTTGCAGAGTTGCAACTACAGTGTCATGTAACAGTTAAAACATTAAATTTGTGGAATTTATAGCTATTTTTATTCCCTATCACAAGGAGTCATGTGAAATATTCCAAGTTTGGCTTCTCCTTCTACATCCTTTCCTCTTCGTTAATTGAAAGTTTGTCACTTTGGAGTTTTAGAACAATTTTCAGGTCTGATTGATAGAAGTTTATTCAAAAGTCTAAAAGAAATTGGAAGACAGAACAAAATACAGTATGAATAAAAATAAAGAACATAAAATAATTACTAAAGATAACACCCTCAACCTTCTAAAGATAATCCTATTCATATAATCTGATTTATTTTTTGGCTGTATGGACTGATGGTCACAAGCTTATGAAAAACTATGTTTAGAATTTTATTTTTAACACTCGTTAATCCAGAAAACAATGAAGATGCAACATGTTATCTGTCAAATTAACTGATTAAAAAAACTGGAAAAACTTTACACCATACAGTCTGTTCTTCAGATCTAAATCAGAAGCTGTAAACTTCAAGCTAAAGTTGATTAGGAGCAATTACATTGATTTTAACTTAATGAAATTAATTATTCACATACTCCAGAGACACAGATAGCCGAGCACCTGTGGAGGATGTTCACAAGAATGACACACATCTTTAAGAGACTCTTGTCATCATTTCAGTGCTGCGTTTTTTTTTTCTGGCAAGCAAATTGGCTAATTCCCTTCAAAACAGAAGAGATGAGAAGCTTGTGCCCCTCGTCATTCCGCCTAAAAGGTTGCCCTGGAACCTCTATACTGTGACATCTGGGGACTATTTCCTAACTTCCAGACAAAATGTGATCTTTATGAGTTAATACTCATTTGATGTTACTCTCTTATTATTCTTTATTTTATATTAAATCAGTTTTCCCCACAATTCTTTATTTCCCTTTTGCCTCTTAACCAGATATATACATATAATGCTTTGATCATTTTCCTTTCATTTACCTAGGCTGAAGAAGACAGGCTTCTCTTAGTCTCCTGCAGTAGGACTATCTCGAAATACGTTATCAGCAGCTCTTCCAATCTGAGTTTATCACCATGGCACATAAGTGCCACAACTAACCTCACCTGAGATTTTACCAGTGTCTTCTGTAATACCTTTGATGCTTTCATGTCTTTGTTGTATATATCTTTCCAAATACTGCTTAAAATGACATTTCCTTGGGGAAAATTGTGTGAACTCCATGGTTTATAATCACGATGTAAGTGGTGGACTTTTCCTGCTGTCTTCTAGCTGAAGTGTTATAGAAAACAGCCTTTCTATTAGTCCTTAAGGGCTTGGCCTTGCACTTTTTACAATTTCATTTAATTTCACTTCGATCACTCCTCTGGGTCACACATCTTTTCCTCTACAATAATCCTGTCTCTTCTGGATGGAAAATGATCCCATTTTGTGTTATCAGCAAATTTTGCTAGCAGCACTCCTGCAATTTTACGTGTAGATCATTAATGAAATGGTAAAGAACAGCAAATAGCAGAGTCATATGTAAAATTCTTAGAGGTAGAACCAGTTCCACCTAGTGAGACCGGAATCAAACTCTTCCTTTCTAAAGCATTACATAAATTTAAGCATGTGTGTGTGGATGTCTGTGCAATCCAGCTGTCACTTTTTTGTTTTTTTTTCTTTTTTTTGCCTGTAAATCACACATCTCTGTTGGCCCATCTCAACTAACCCATCTGTTATGATTATACAGAATACACAGGAAAAAAAAAAAGGCTGATTTATGAAATGTTGGATGATTGTTCGTATTTTTATTAATCTCTGATCATGACTTCACGAGCACAATGAATTGCAAATAGTCTAGTGGCACTGAGTTGTCTTGGAAAAACCCAGAGCTGACAGACACTAAATGTTCCGTGGAAATGAGCCATGAAGCTGTTTTCCTGCAGACACCCCACTCTGTGAATGGTCTTTTGTGCAGCTCCGAGGACCACGGGGGGCCCCAGTTCACGACCTGCGCTGGGAGGTGGCACAGTTACAGTCCTAATAATCCAACGCCTTGAGCTTTTTCTATGAATTAACTGAACAGCCTTGCTTCTAAGTGCCATTTTTTTGGAGATGGGGATTGAGCAGATGGGAATTTGTACAGGCCAAACTGTTGGAAGGCAGAGATAAGGAGGCGGG
>NW_010589474.1:0-36022 GCF_000705375.1 Tinamus guttatus
TGAGGGGTTTCAACCACTGTGATGAGGGTGATGCTCCTAAAATCTCCATGCTGGAAGCTGAGCGTGCTGAGCACCGCGCACCAAGGCTGCTGGCCAGCCTCGGTGCTGTCCCTGGGGAGCAGCAGTGCTTGCACAAGTAACGGGTCTCCCCCGGGATGCGTTGAGGGCTCTGCTGACTTGCTTTAAATAGCCAGCGGGTTTGGAGACCCTTATTTAGTTGTAGGGAGACGAGTGACACGGTGATGCTCAAGAATGTCATTTTGCTTCTCGTGTGACCTATGAGATCAGACATGGTTAGCAGGAGATATACAGTGACTCTCATAGAAAATTCTGTTGGACCGGGGCCCTAGAAACCCTATGGCGCCAGCAGGGTGTCAAAACGTGGGTGGGAAAGGACCCTCTAGGGACTGTCCCCTGTTGGAAAAGCTGAACGTCCCAGGAAAGCTGCTCGTGTCTCCTGCTAGGGGCAGTGCAAGCGGCACCTGCCTCCGCTGGAGCTCTCTTAAAAAGCCTCTGGGCAGTTGCTGTCGCCGGCGCGGCGCAGGCCGCGAGGGCTGTTGCCACGAGCAGCATTTGGGCTTGCGGCGCTTTGGCCTGAATGGCCAAGGCTGCATTTCTCCCTGCTTGTTAAACCTCTGTCAAAGTCACTTGCAAAGTGCTGTGCAATATGAGATGGCTTCAGAGCCGCCAGAGAGAGGCTGGTGACATACTTGATGAAGTCTGTTACCCCAAAGGTAGTTCAGAAATGCCAGTTATTTTTATTAAATACTTTTGTCCCAAATTCATCTCTTCAGAGCAGTGCTGTTAAGCTGATTGAGCTGCAACAGTTGGCCATGGAGTTTTGGATGTGTCTGTGCAAATGTGACTCTTAGTTTTAACCCTTTCCCTTCCTAACTGATTTCTGCCCCTTTTTTTTTTTTTTTTTTTTTTTTTTTTTTTTTTTCCCTAGAAAAATTTTGGAGCACTGAACTGGCAAGAAGAAGTGCAGCTGGGTCCTAAGTGCCAAACGCAGTTTGCATGAATGGCTATAGGAAGAGGATCTGAAACGTAAGTGGTAGGTAGAGCAGGAGAGGTCTTAATTCTACAGCTGTCGGGCTCAGGAATAAGCAGGCAAGAGATCAGCTCATCCAAGGCCTTGGTACTGTACAAGAGAGATGCCCAACACAACCTCCTGATTCCCACTTGGGTTAGATGTGCTGCCTTATTTTGTTTCAAACCTGTCACTATCAAAATGACTTACCCATTAATTGTGTTTCTGATTTTTTTTTTAAGGGTTGATAAATGTAACTCACCTCAATTTAAAATATGAGCAATTAGACTAAACAGTACTCTTACCTTCCCACCTGGATTAAGTAACTCTGAATGTGATGCTGAAAGAAGATTTCGTGATAACAGATTTGTCATTAGTTTTCAGCAAATACTTTACAAAAATGCATGTAAAGTGAATAGACTTGGTGATGTTTTTACTGTAAGAATAGAAGTAATTTCAACTTGAACTGATTTAGAAATTCAGATAATTATTTTTCAGTATATCTTTTCCAGTGTTCATGCAACAGAATTAGCCATGAAGAAAAGAGTTTAGTGGCTTACACATGAGGTGAGCACTTGTTTCATCTCTCATATAGTCATGAAGCAGCAGTTCCTGGGCCTTACCTGCTATTTCAGCAGCTCTAGAGCAGAGCTTCAGTAATTTGATAAAATGAAATAAAGTTGATTGATCACAGAGTTGCTGCTTCTGCCTTTTGCAGTCTCAACTGCATCGTCTCGACCTGGCTTCCCGTGCGTGCGCCAGGGCGATCCCCCGTCCTCTCCGCAGCACGAGAGGTGGGTGCCTCTGACTGCCGGTGTCTCCGGAGTCTGTCCTGGAGCACTTCTGGGCGTTTTGACTCTTCTCCTTCTCAGCCTTCTTTTGTGTTCTGCAAAGCACATGACATAGTCATGCTTGTGCTTCTTGCAGTTCCCTTCCGTCGCTGGGATGTAGGCAAAGCTTCATTCCCCACCTTGGACAGCTGAAGGGAGCAGCCCACCAAAACAACAGCAGCAGCTCCTGGGAGGAGGTGACATCAGCCACAAGGAACATGTCACTGGCAGCTTCACTCTGGTGCAGGGAAGGTTTCCTGCCAACCCTTGCTTGATAATGAGGGAGGTAATTGTTTTTTATTGGTTCTGGATCTTTTTTTCTGATTTTAAGGTGAACATCCTCCAAATCAGTGTCTCAAATCGTGTCACTTTAAAAAATTGTTGCTACAGGTGGGTTTTTAAAGAGCAAGCAACCACTAACTGCTTCTAGCAATGTCTCTGGGATACAAGCACATATAATATTCCATGCGCTCTGTGCTGCGTTACCAGGTTCAAATTAAGGAGAGAACAAACCTAATAGGAAACAACAGTACAATGAGAATAAAACTAGACAAAAATATGCTCAAGCAGCTCAGGAAGCAAGTTGAAGGCATAGGAACTGCTGGAAAAATTGGTGTGATCAGGATTTTGGTACCCAGTGCTTTGCAGTGCAAACATTTGGGGGCTGAGATGATGTGAAGTGTTCACGGGGAGCCCAGCCCCAGGCACGTGGCTCCAGTGAGTTATGTGGGGCGTCTCCTTGGTGCCTCCCGTGCTAGGCAGACCACGGGACACGATGGTAATGGGTCAGTTGGAGGGCAAACAACTCAAATGTGCCTTCTTCAGTGACATGTAGCAATTCTGCAAAGAAATATCCTTTTTCCTGATATTCTCCCATAGATCTTGGGTGACATAATACCGGAGGTAGTAATTTTGCATCCCTTTAAACTCTGTGCCTTTCTTTTTGGAGGTCCTGTTTTCTTCCTCAGCAGATGCTCCTTCTGAGCATCTCTAAAGCAATATTGAAATGATACTATTTGTCCTAGGGCAAATGCAAGGGGGGACCCATGTGTTACCTGCTGTACCAAGAAATAAGAGGCAGTCCTTACCTCAGTGATAGGGTAAATTAAGTGAAGGAAATGAGAGAAAACTAAAGCAAAGAGCAGCCAAATGACTTGCTGGAGGAAATCCAGCTTGGCAGTTGCAGGCGGAGGAAGGAGGGTTCAGTCCAAGGCAAGGCAGATCTCCAGGAACAGTGCTCAGACCTGACCTCCATCCTCGCCTCTCTGAATTTCTTTGCTTTTGGTGGAATTATGACATTTAGGGAATTGTTAGATGTCACACAGAAACTCGAGTTCACCCTTTTGGACTCAGCTACCTGCACTGGCCCAAGTGGCTGGTGGCCTTCTCCCAGTTACCTGCAGGGCTCCCAAAACTACCTTCAGGAGTGGTAGGGGGGCTCTCTTGGGCTCATGGTTGGAGCACAGCTGAAAACCAGTATGTGAGGCTTAAGGAGATGAAGGAGATGAGGCTGAAGTATTTTCCATGTTTGTCTATGCTTATTTATTCCCTGCAATAACATTTTTGACTTTTGCAGACAATTTCAGCCAAAGCAGAAAGGCACAGTGGTCTTGCAGGTAGTTGCCGTCCTTCCGATATGTTTTGTTGAGAATTGGCAGCTGGAAGTCCCAGATGATGAAGCCTTCCAGGGAGGGGAAGCCTCGAGGATACCTGGTCTGTTGGGCAGCAGCATCTGCCTAATGAGCTTACATGGTTTTCACCCTCCAGCAGCATATTCGTGGAGTTTAACATATAGCTCTCGTGTAGCCCCCAGGCCTGCAGAGGTTTCATAGCAGAGATGATCTGAGGTTATTCAGTTAGAAGGAGGAAGAATTAGGTAAAGAAGGATACAAAAGGTGGTAATTTGGGTTGCTTGGCTTTAGATTAGAAGTGAACTCAGATCCGAGCAAATCACATATCTTCTTATAAATCATACATAATTTTTAAATCTCACAGAGTGAGAAAAGAAAGAGGAGGATACTTGGCCATTTTTTTTCTTGTTATGAGGAATGTCAGTTTAATTTCCTCTCTGACATCTTATGCCACAATAAAGAGTATGGAAAGTAAGTGCTAATGTCATTGCCTGTCTGTTTTACAAGGCAATAATTCACCACTTGAAACGCAGACTATTCAGTTGAAGGCTAAGTAGTTATCAGAACAAATGAATTAGATTATTGCTGATGAAAAACAGAGAAGATAAAACTATTGGTATTGTGAAAATGACAAAAGAGATAGCAAGTAAGTGGAAAATGAATGTCTTATTATGAAATGCATCCCAAATGCTGCCTCCGTGGGCTTCCAAAGCCTGGAGACATTTGTACTCATCTGAGATCCCTACATCAGGCTCAGTGTTCGCCATGTGCTTGCAAAGCACTGAGTCAACCCTGCTGGAACAGGATATTTCCCAGCTTTGGGTGGTATAAACACCTAGGAGTTTATCCTCCATGTGATGAATGACCAGGGGTTCCCAAACGCTTCCATTGGCAACTTCCCACTTCTGGTCCAGAGCCCAGAGCTTCCTGCAAATGAATTTCAGGCTTGTAAATACTAAGGGCCGTAGTCTGTGATGGGGCAGTGAGCCCTATTCCGGGAGCTGCTGCCCTGCATCCCCACGTGGCCTTTGCCGGATGCCGGCCTGCGCTAGCGCTGCTCTTCGTCACGGTGCAGAACGAGGCTCCTCATGGGTGCCCTGGGCATGGGACGTGCTCTCGTCCAAAGCTGGTGTCTTACTGCAGCCTCCTCACACTCATTTAGACTTTGGCTTTTGTGGTTTCTTTCTTATTTGGCATCAGTGTTTCATTTTTTTCAGTCACTTGTCAAATCTGGTCCCTTCTCCAATATGGAACATCATGGAAACGGTGACTGTGAAAGAGGCTGTGGTGAAAGATCAAGGTGCTACAAACCAGCTCCTAAAGCAGCTTGTGTTCCTTCTGGGAACAGGGAATCCAGTGCATCTAAAAGGTGCTTGGACCTTCCCTGCAAGGAGGCTGTTCAGTGGGATCATGGTCTCCCCTTCAGCAGTGAGACATGCCTTAAGGAAGGGCATTTGGTAGCTATAATAAAACTCAGCCAAATGGTGGAAATATGATCGACTCTTCAATTAACGTGATTAGAGCCAACAGCCGCTTGCAGAACACTTGTTCCCCACTCCGTATGCAGCTGCATACTACAGTGCAACTATTTACGGGCCAGGCTCCAGCAGGATTTATGGACGGTGATGAGCTAGCAGGGGATTGGGTTACCGCCCGAGCTCGCTGCAGACGTTGCAGCAAATTGCAACAGCTGCAGGACGAGCTTTGCACGAGGGCTGCCCGGCACCAGCTCCCTGCCGTACACGTCCTCCGGCCACAAGAAGCTGGAGCTAAACAGGTCCCTGCGGCTACACTCCTGTTTTCCCTTCTCAAGCCTTGCCTGAGCATCTTCCCTGTGCTGGGCCTTTGCCTCAGAGCAGAGGGAGCAGTGCTGTGTCCTGTCCCACACGAGCTCCGAGGGCTCCCAGTCCTTGGGGAGTCCCGTGACCGCAAGCCTTTTGGTGGGAATGCCATCGTTCACCCTCTGGAGAAAGCAGAGAGGACACAACATCCCAGAGCAGACTGAGGTTGCTCTAAGGTAACCTGTTGCAAACAGGCTTGGCTTTTGTCCCTCTGGAGGCCTGTGGAAAAGGGACTGCTCCTCTGCTCCCTCCTCTGAAGGGAGCCCTTACTGTCCAGATTACCTGAATATTGCAGGTAATGTCATGCTGTGAGCGGTCTGGGGTGCTCCTGCCCTGTGCTCACATGCTTGGTCCCTGGGGCAGCAAGAGGGCACAGTTCTTATTAATATTAACTAATATTGATAAGATGGCTTTGCCTTAATCCCACCTAGCACTTTGCCTTCCCCTTGGAGTTCAAGGACAATAGATTCAGATCAAGAGTAAAACCCACCACCCTCCTTCCCCCCCAGGACAGTGTGGGGACAGGAACAAGGGCTGTTGTTATGACCTGATACTTTCTTATCCTTTGGAAAGGCAAGGGACCCAAGGGAAAAATAAATGTGACTGTGTAAAAGGGAAATTGCCTTCTTATCTACCAGCTTGAGGTGAGACCTCTCTCTCAGGCAGTGTTTGATGAGGAGCATCCCCTTTGTCTCAATGATGGAAGAGTCTGTCTGTCCTTTCCAGGAGGAAAAAAATAATCAGGGCTTAGTTGCTGGGATCCTTTAATTAATATAGCAGGGCTTGCTGTTAAGGTCAAGCACAAGCAGGTTTATTAGCTAGGCCTGAAATCTGAGCAACCATTCAAAGTTAATTAAACTCCTCCTGACTCCCCCGTTCAGCTGTTGCCCATGGGGTGGCTTCGAAGGGGCTGTAAATCAGCGCAGCTCCGGGGTCTCGTGGCTGCGATGCTGGCCCCAGATCTCGCTTGCGCTGTGGATTTTTCCAGAACATCCCTGCCGCCCAGAAAAGCAAAGGGAAGGAGGGAAAAGAAATGGCAAGCACAAGGCCCAAGGAGAGAGACGCAGGCTCAAGAGCGAAACCCCATGTTAGGTGAGGGGTGCCTGTGCTTTCTGCATGCTAGACTTATCAAAAGGAAGCTGTAGATTCATTAATAACTATGTGTTTAAAAAGATCACTTTGTTTTTACTGGGTTTGCTAGGAGATCCTGCCCTTTTGAGGTATTTCCAGATCCTGGCTCGGGGGGAAGCAGCTGGATGCAGGAATAGCTGACAGAACCAGGGGCTGCCCGCATGGATGCGGGTGGTTTCATTTGCAGTTTATGGGAATGGGGAGCAGCTGGTAGAAATACTTGGACGGTGTAGGTAAGATGAAGTGGGAAGCACAAAGCAGTTTCATGTAACGTGGGGAACGTTTTCCTGAAAAGATGTCTCTGCAGGGGAAGAGAGGAAGGAGCTTTTTGCCCTAGGTGTAAGCTGGGCCTTTCAAGGCCTGGGTCAGTAAGGGAGCCACAAAACTGCCTGTTGGGGATGGGTTTCCCGCGGCAGCCTGCTGAATTGGCTCATCTCAGCTGCCTTGTTTATCTCAAGTTTCCTATCAGACCTCGAGAGTAAGTTGCATCTCTCAGCAAAGAGCTGGAGACTTGCGCTGACTGAGCTGAAAGCTCCTCGGGGAACATAACAAACCAGACATTGAAATGTGGCTTACAGTAAAAAAGAGTTTCTTTGGCATGTCTTGCCCCATTTGTTTAGTCTAGACGGGGTTTCCTTCTCTTCCCTTTCAAGAAGTGCCTGTCCCAAGCAGGGATGGAGAAGGGATGGGGCTGCTGCCGGGCCCCTTCCTCAGCGCTGCTGTCGCAGCTCATTCCTGTATCCTGACCTTTGGAAAGGATCCCTGCTGGTTTAGAGGTTGGCTGTCCTGGAGTAGCTCTTTTTCTGCATTATGAGGCTCTGTCTGGGACCTTCTCCAGGAGAGCCTCCCTGGACCAAATCAGCAGGAGGTGGGTGAAACTGAGCCGGGATTAACTCTTGCCGTAGTCTTACGCTTTTTTCCACCTTAGGTGGTCGGGAGTAGGAACCGATCCCTGTCTTACCCCTATTCCTGGTACCTATTGACTCTGATCAGCCATTTCAGTGCATTCAAGCCATTTCAGAGACTTAACCTGCCCTGCTCCTTGTGCTATCCCAGCTGCAGCTCCTCCAGCCCCAGAGGCCCCATTTGGCTTTTGTTGCCCTGTGAGAAGGGCCAGGGGCCACGAGCGGCTCCGCTCTCAGCTGCTGGGCTGGGGTGCCCCCAAGCCTGTGACAAGTCCCCCCCACCCACTTGCAATCCCACCCCCCAAGACTTGCAGAGGAAACCCTGTTTTTCCCCTATTTTCTGCTGTTTTGCAGCTGGCCCTTGTGCGGAAGCTGCTTCCAGCTCGGCCTGCCAGCGAGAGGAGCTGGCTGGGGGCAGAACCAGGAACCCCATGGAAACCCCATCAAACAGCCCACACGGAGACGTTCATGCTGGAGCACAAGGCCGCACAGTGAGAACCCCCAAGACTTGCAGAGGAAACCCTGTTTTTCCCCTATTTTCTGCTGTTTTGCAGCTGGCCCTTGTGCGGAAGCTGCTTCCAGCTCGGCCTGCCAGCGAGAGGAGCTGGCTGGGGGCAGAACCAGGAACCCCATGGAAACCCCATCAAACAGCCCACACGGAGACGTTCATGCTGGAGCACAAGGCCGCACAGTGAGAACCGCCTCACCAACCCCACAGGGCACCTTCTGAGGCCTCGGGTTATTGAAACTCCTTCAAGAGAAGACGCTGAAACCTGCCGAGGGCTCCCTGACCCCGGTGCCGGTAACAAACTTGTCGACTTGAGCAAATTTCCTCGGGCGGTTATTGCAGGCGACTGCTCTGCCCTCAGTATCGCACAAGACACATCCCTCTGCTGTATCTTCTCTTCAGACGCTCAACGTGTTGTAACTCTTGGGTTTAAATTTCCCAGCCTGGGTATTTGGGTTCAAGGTCTAAGGCTACCGAGGAAGCTGCGCTGCTCTTCCTCCTGTCAAACCCCTAAACCGCAACCAAGCAAAAAAGGCTCTTGCAAGATTTAAATTGTATGTGCTAGGATCTACCTTACAGGTAGCACTGGTGGGCACGGAGTGTGGCCTGCGCCTGTTTCTCAGGCAATAAACAGAAGCTGGGGCCCCTTGGCAGCAGGTAAAGCCCTGCTAGTCCTTTAGGAGTAAAACTTGTGCACTGGGTATTAGTGAGCAGTCTGAAACAAGCACTTTGCGTTACTGCACTGGAGGGGCAGAAGTGTCTGAAGCATCCCAGCAGCATGTATCTATTTATTATGTCTAATAATCTATATTTATCTGTGTTCCTGTGAACTGCAGTCACCTGCTGGGGGTGCCCGAGGGCGCTGCAGCACCTTAACCGGAGGGCGACAGGCCCTTCTTGGACTCTTAGGGTGTGATTCCTTGGTCATAAAGGGGAAAAAACACTCCAGAGCGTGTGTGTTTTAGCATTTTATTAAACAGCGCACCACCTGCCCCAGCTACACCCAGCCCTGGTGACTCTCAGAGCAATGTACGAGCCCTGGGACACGGTGCTGCACAGGCCGCCTGCGGGAGCAGAAAGGAAGGATGCCCGGGAGGGATCCAGGCCTGCAGCTGCCCAGGCTCCCTGCTGTCCCCGTGCTGCTGGGGGAGCCAAACCCCGCGCTGGAGGCGGTGCAGGTGCTCACCCTGCTCCTGCAGCCCTGTAGGCGGTTAGGACACTGAGGCTGCAGGATTGGAGGTTCCTCGTGGGACACCCGCCTGCAAGCAGGGGAGTTTCTCTGCACTTCAGGCTCTTCAAGACAAACCAGCTGATAAGGCTGGTGGCAGCACGAGGCCGGGCTGGGAGGAGACGCCGACCCCGAGGCGGTGGCTTCTCCTGCTTGCCCATCCACAAGGTGCATGTAGGCGGGTGTCCCATTCCCACGGGGACAGGGAGCCTCCCGCAGCAGCACGGAGCAGCGCAGCAGGGTCAGAGCCCTGCAGGGCACTCACGTGCAGCTCCCGCTTGCTCAGGGTTAAGGCAGGGGCTCTGAGGGCCAGCAAAGCTGCTTTGTCCCTTGCAAGGATGTGGTTATAGCTGCCAGCCCAAAGCTTGCAGCTGAGGGCAGGTTTTCCAGCTCCTCGTTTGGATTCGTGCTTGCATGTCAAGCTACCACAAGCAGCAACAAGCCACATGAGTCACTCACACTGCCCAGGTTTAGGAAAGCTTATAAAACGAAGCCTGTAAAAAATAAAAACACAACAAAAAACTCTACACTGATAACGGGTTTAAGCACTGGCAGAACTCAGTGTGACACATTTCCCATGCTGCTGCTCCTGGGCTTGGTTCCACGTAACACCTAGAGGGCTAGTGCCCAGTTTAAATACAGACTGACAAAAACAATTTGAAGGTAAACAGGAGAGACCCCAGCAGCAAGCAGTCTTAGCTTACTTTTAAACTGAAGTTTGCAGTTCAGCGATCAATAGACTTTTGGAAGATTTATCCTAAGATTGTGACTAAGCACAAAAGCCACTGGATTATTTGTTTGCCTGTCACTGAATAAAAACGCACAAAAAGCTATAGGTAACAGCCTGCACTGACAGAGCAGACGGTGTTAATCTAAGACGAGGCTCCGGCAGGTCAGCTCCAGCTGTGCCACCTGCAACCTGATGGAAAAGACGGATACAGAGACTGCACAGTGCATCACGTTCACCTCACGGGCACAATCCAGCCATGGAGCTCCCTGCTCCCCGGACGGTCGGAAAGCTTTGGAAGCAAAGTGCAGGGCCCTAGGCTCAGTAGTTCATCTCTTGTTTTCCAGAGGCAACTAAATTCCTGTAACTATCTGTCAGAACAAAAACATTAAGTGGGCAAAGGTAGGTTCAATAGAAATCTCTCTCCCAGTAAATGGGATACAGAAAATAGCAAAACTCTGTAAAGCCAACAAAATACTATACATTTCCTCGCTCCCGCTCCCAGCCCTGTGTTTTTAGGAGGCGCCAGCAAAATCCTAATTCTGTCTTTTAAATAAAAACAGTGCAACGAGATGACTAGAAATGTTAAAGAACTGAGCGTGTCATGAGGACGGATTTACGTTCAGTAGGTAAACGATGAGTCTGGAAATAGGAGAAAGCAACTTTGAACTGCTTTTCCAAGTGCAGAAGGACTTGAATTCCAAGCTCGGGTTTAGAGTTCAAACGCAGGGAACTTGGCCTTGCTCGGCACCAGCAGGTCAGCCAGAAAGTAGATTGTTCCAGCCATTCCTGAGGACAGAAGAAGAAAACGTGCTCCAGAGAGACTCCCCTTGGGCACCCGCATTGGCAGCTATCGAGAGGGTGCACGAATGGGCCATGAAGACGGAAGCAAAGAAAATGTGATGAGAAGGAGCAAAATCATCTCCAAGGGCTGAAGACAGCTCTCCCAAGCCACCGGGCACTTGAGAGGGAAGAGCACTGGAAGTTAATTGGATACTGAAAATAGCCCGAACAAACTGGAAGAGTCTCCCTCTTTCTGCCCCCTCTCTTCTGTTTTATCTGCCCTCAGGTTTAACCATTTGAGTGCCTTTGCAAAGGTGACGCTTTGCCTCGGGTGCCTCACAGAGATAACTGGCCATGTTTATGGGGTGCAGCTCGGGAGGCTTCCAGGAGCTGAGGAACCCCTCAGTGATCCCTGCTGATGGCACATTTTGGGGAGTCATTCACGGGGGCCACAAAGTGCCTTGGGAGCCAGCAAGGCCAACAAAAACGATTCCATCTATTTTTCCCTGATGTCTCGAATGGAACTGGGAACTCCAGGAAGGATTTCAATCCTTATAAATGCAAAGAGGAGCAAAACTGCCTGAGAAGTTGGGCTACAGTTGCTGCAAGGTAAACTTTGGCCTGTGCCCATTAAAGATTTCTCTTGAGGCTTGTGACCTGGAGTCCCAGAAACTCAAGATGCTCCAGCTGGAGCCATGGCCTGTGCTACAAGAAGCCTTTTGAGAATGGGTAACAGCAGCACATACAGTTTCCCTCCCATCCTCTACACGGAGTTTTGAATCAGAGAAACGGGTATTCAGTTCTCAGTGCTGGACTGGATCTTACCCAGCTACAGAACAAAGACGAGGGAGAGACGTTACCTTCAAAGAGCGAGAACGGAGTGTCTGGCGTCCGGCACCCGTGCTGGCCATAGCTTAAACACCACTCTGCAAACTGGGAAAAGGGGAACAGAAATGTCCACGTTTTGTTAGAAGCTGGCTTTTAAAAATTACCACCCGCATTCTCAGGCCATCACGTGGCAGAGCAAGGCTCGTGCACGATACTCCTGAACAGGGACTGCGCTGATGAGGGGCTGCTGGAGCTGGGCAGATCTAGAAATGTGGTTACAAAGGCAGAGGCGGAAAGGGCAGACATGAATCACCCCTCTCACCTTGCAGGCCCTGTACAGGTACTTCATGTCCTGGGTGAGGTTGTAGAGCGCGAGGAAGCCGTAGGCGTTGCCGGCCGTGCCGTGGCACAGCCCGTAGCCCTTCTTCAGCAGCCCGTGCTGCCAGATGACCTCCGCGCACTGCAGCGCGTCGCTCAGGTACCGCTCCTCCCCGAACACCTGTGTGGATAAGGACATCACCCCCGGCCGAGGCAGCTTCCTGCAGGAAGCTGGTTAATTAGGAGCTCCTCTCCTACAGGGCCCTTAATACCCGCTTTCCACAGCGGGTGTTTTCAAAGCGAGGAATGGGGTTGTAGGATGTTACTCAATGCCCACCTGGCTCTTACCACCCATTACCTGTGACAGGACACCCTCCAGGACTGGTGGGTGTTTTCAGAAATCACTTCCCAAAAGGCTGATTTCTACTTTGCTCGGGACTCCCCATGGGGTGATTTCGTTATGACAACTGTCCTGCTCTCTGGCAGGGGGTTCCCAAGAGTTTTCTCCCTGCTCAGACTCCACGCTCAGGGGTCCCCAAAGGCTCTTAGGATATCTGGTACCTTGTAGGCCTGAATGAGCATGTAGATAAGACCCGGTGCCCCGTGGCACCAGTGCACGAGCAGGTCCCTGGTGTCATTGATGCATGGAGGGTAATTGCCTGAAGGGAACTTGAGCTGGCAGACGTAATCCACGCTGGGTTTGACCATGTTGTGCAGCTTCACTTGGCTCACTCCGAGGCCAGGCTAAAAGAGGGAGGGTTAAATCAGTGAGAATTGCCATTCTGTGTCTCCATAAAGAGGGCCAAGGGCTCCTTGAAAGGCACAAACAAGGCTGACTCTTGCAGCCTCCCTTCTTGCTCTTTGTACATGAAGCTCTCTCTCTGTGCTGGATTTTTGCACTGCACAAACACTCGCCTGGCACTGAAACCCAGAGCCCCCAGGCTGCTCAGTGTGCCAGCGAGGTCTCACTGCCAGTGGTACCCTTGTGTCCTCAGAAACACTGCCTGGACCTATGTGCCAGCCAGCCCCCCAGCAAACGAGGAGAGGGCTTCTGAAGATGAGCAGCAAGCTCCGGGTGGGAGGTGAAGCCTGGAGAAACAACGTTAAGGCTGAATGCCACAAATAAGCCCTAGGAATGTGGCACTCCTCACCTCCAGCCCAGCTGCAGGGTGGAATGCTGCCTTCACACAGATGTTCCCAGGGACCTGCAAGGCAGCGATTTTACCACTGATCTCGGATGAAAGCAGGAGAGGGACTGCAGTGTCCTCCTCCAGTTACACTGCTGCAGATGACCTGTGCAGTTCTGACTTCTGACCGACTGCAATAAGAACTCTAGTCTATGGATCATGCCGTTCCCAGGTTGGTAACTTGTAAACTAACCATCGATACTTGTGCTGTGAAACCATGGGATATAAAAGTTCCAGTGTTCCCCTCTCTATATGTCCCTCACTGCTTCCCCAACACTTTCTGTGGCTGTTCCTCCCATGTAAAATTGTGAAAAAACAGTATCAAAGCAAAGGGGTACAGCAGCTCCTAGCTGCTTGTCTCACAGTGGTTGCTACAGGCACTATAGACCTCAGCTGCCTTGTAAAAATAAAAAGCCCTACCCTTTAATATTTGGGTATAGGCCCTGATTTGGAAGCCCAGGCATTTCTCCCTGTCCTACTCTGGCTTTCATCTTCTCCACCAGGCTTTTCACATGGAAGCTTTCACTCTGAAATGATGTGAAGTTGCTCCAGGTCACCCCCTCAGAAACACTGCAGGATGTTGGTTACACATGGGAGCGATTCACAGCAGTTAGCACAAGGAATGGGAGATCAGAGCAGCTAACCTGGACAGGGCTTTGCTCCATGAAACTGCTGGTATAATGCAGTTCCCATCTGCCTAGGCATCTCCATGGAGGCAGGAACTCCAGCCTCACGGATGTGGAAAAACCCCTGGAAGGGGGGATGCATAACCCAATAAGGGAGCGTGCCTGGCCTGCCATCACCCAGAGCCACTGCAGCAGAAGAGAGGGGAAGCAGTTGCCGATGGTTCATCCCCTCCAGCTGCCCCTTACCTGCATGAGATAGTAATAAATCCCAGCCAAGCCATGGGCTGCCCCTACGAAGTACTCCTGGTACCACTCGTACATGAGTGGGCTCTTGGCTGTGAAGTTCCTCCTTTTGGCCAAGTTCTCTCCTGAGGCCACAACTGCTTCACAGACCTACAGAGAGCAACAGAGCTGGGTGAGGGGAACGCCCTGGGAACACCTCGGAGCCAACACAGTGAGTATCCCAACAGGGAATGAAGTCCTGGGCTGCTGCTGATCCACACATGCCAAGTGAAGACTGTGGATGAAGGAGTAAAACAGCTGCCACCCCAGCAGTGTATGGGGATGTATAAGGGTTACACAGAATCACAAATGGTTGAGGTTGGAAGGGACCTTTGAGATCATCTAGTCCAACCCCACTGAACAAGCAGGGATACCTAGAGCACGTGGCACAGGGTGGCATCCAGGAGGGTTGTGAGTATCTTCAGGGAAGAAGACCACAGCCTCTCTGGGCAGCCTGTTGCAGGGCTCTGGCACCCTCAGAGTCAAGAAGTTTTCCCTCAAATTCAGAGAAAACTTCCTGTGCTTCAGGTTGTGGCTGCTGCCTTTTGTCCTCAGACATCCGATGCCCTGTCCCTTTGGAAAGCTGGTACCAGCAGTGGGGATATGTGGACATGTTTTTTAACTTCTTGCCAGAGCTCTAGCATGTTTCTACGCACCCAGCAATAAGCTGGGCAGGAAGAGACAGAGGACTGGTTTAGCCTTTGCTTTTGGGGAGCCACAGTACCTGCTGAATGTGACTCTGTGGGATCTTCTCCTCCCCGAAGTGCTTGTTCACAAACAGCAAGGCGTAGAGGTAGCCCACGCGCCCGTAGAGCAGCTCATCCGGCACGCGGGGGTCGGCCTTGTGCAGGTGGAGCAAGCTGCAAAGGAAAACGTGTGCGGGTGGGTCACAGCAGCACGACACCCCCAGCCATGTAACCAAGTAACTGCTGCCCCCCGGAGCTGCCCCCTTGCACAAGCAAGAGCTTCTGTCCCATTTTTCAGGCTGCTGGCACATTGTACACGGGGCGATAGGCCTGTGGTCCTAACACTGACTGACAGGGCCGACTCTTGCCCGCTTTGCTGCTTGTCACACCTCCAACAAGGCTGTGTGTCCTTCCCTGTCAGAGCAGCAAGCACGAGGCAGGGAGCAGACTGCTTTTAGCTTTATTCTGCTGTTCATCCAAGGCAGCAGCCTGAAAAGTGCCAGCGCTTTTACAACACCAGCAGGAGCAGCTCCAAGGCTGTTTCCTCAGCTGCAGCCGCCGTGGTTTCACGCTGGGACAGCCGTGTGCGCACGAGGACAGCAAAGCTGCTGTGGCAGCTCTTGCTCTTGGGCAAGGGAAGGAGCAAGCGAGTGTCTGGAGCACTGAGGAGCCGCGGGGGATGCCGGGCTCTGACTCTGGGCGGGAAAAATTCTCTTGGCTCTGGATCCCAAGTGAGCAGAGATGGGAAAGGAGAGAGTGGAGTTGCAGGGAGCACAGTGCAAACGTTGGGGTGCAGCTGGTCTGCAGACTGCATGTCTTGGGCATAAGGGAACAAACTGAGGGCCCCGAAGGAAAACCGTGGCTCACAAAGCTATTAGGTCAGCTACAAAAAAATCAGTGTTTTCTGGTCGGGGGAGAGTGAGGCAGTTGTACAGTGAGATGGGATTTTGCACACCCCTGGCTCTCCAAGCAAACCCCTGGCCCCCTGAACTGGTGGGAGATGGCAGGTTAAGAGAGGACTCCCAGAACATAGATCAGGTTTTCACAAGCTCCTGGAAGACAGGCTGAAATATTAAGTCTCTCCGGAGTATAAAGTACATTTATTGGTCACGAACTCATTTCAGCAAGAGCAAGAAGCCAAAAAAAGCAACTTCTGCTTCTTCCACTGCAAGGAGAACCTGGCTGATGAATTCTCTCCTCGGGCTCTTTTTCTGTAGGATGTTCAAGCTAACTGCTCTGGGAATTGGCTGGCAGTAGAGTAAGGACAGTGTAACTTGCTTCAGGAAAGCCCTATTTTTCTCTTCTCAGACTTGTGAAGACACCTGTTTCCTCAGCTCTGCCCTTATTATGACATTAGGTGGCAGTGCAGAATTAATCTTTTTTCCCCCTTCTGCCACAAAACTATTGACAGAACAGGAGAGATACAAGGAGGGAGAATTGCAGCAAGAAAACAAGAACTGGGGACTTCCTACAGCTTGCCCAACCACAACTGGGCAGTACTGGTTGACACCTTAGCTCTCTCTTAACAATATATAAATCCTAGTGAGCTGCTCTAAGATCATTGGTAGATTAAGCAAATTACTGACTAACCTATGTTATTTCAAGAAGAAAGAAAGGAGTTCAGTCCCCTTGACTAGCTATACCTGCATAAGCAGAAACTACTCTTAGCAAAGGCATGGAAACCGAGTGTTCCAATCTTATAGGTACCTCTAATTCCCAATTTTGTTTTTTTTTTTAAACTGATATTATTAGTTTTTTACTGATGGCCATTCAGTGTCAATCAGAAGTTGCTGGGTTTTGTCTTGCCAGTGTGCTGACCACACATAACTGGAAACTCTATCTAGGGCTGTTTCTCACCTTCTCAAATCCCAAGCAAGAAAAGCTTCCTGCTGCAATCTCTCCTTTTCTTATTTTTTTCCCTTCCTCTGTCACTTCCTGATCTTATTGTAGGGCTGCTTACAAGTATTTACTTTTGTTGGCTACTTAAAGCAAAAAAAAAAAAAAAAAAATTGAAAGGAGCTGAAGGCAGAAAATAGAAATAAATGAATCATAACTAACTGCCTTTAGCATTTGAAAGGGCACTCAATTATAGGTTTAAATCAAAATCAACTAACAAATAATAAGGGGAAGACAGTGATCAAATTCTTTTTAATAATCTTGCCCCATCTCTTGTTTTCATCAAAATGCCTGTTAAAACTAAATTTAAAGGTTCTTAAAAAAACCCCAAAGCCCAGATTGCAGTTTTTATTTGTTTAGGGTTTTTTTTTTTTTAATTTTGGCAATACTCTTTTTTTCCCTGTGTTTCACAGACTGCTGTTGCTCCCTATTTCTCTGAGTAATTTCTCAGATGAAAACACCAGCTTAAAAATAACCTTGCCCCCTTCCCTGGTCCCAGCCAGCAGCCTGCCAGACAGGAGCATTTACCCTTAAGCCCTTTCTCCAGGGCCAGACAAATCTGTACCACCTTGCTCAGTTGCTGGATTCTCTCTTTTTCACCAGGCTGTGGCAAAATGTACTTGGGTTTGGCAGGGAGGGACGGGTAAAAGGCTGGGCCAGCTCGAGGAGCAGGAGGAACGCGGGGTGGAGGCCGTAATGGGCCCGTTACCGAGTGACGCAGTCCTCGGCCTGCTTGGGGTTCTGCAGTCTGTGGTAGGTGACAGCAGCCACGGCCAGGGGCCCGGCGTCTCCGCACAGGAACGTGATGGATCGTCTGCTCAGGCAGCTCAGGCTCTTCTTCACGTGCTCGTGGGCCGCCTGCAGGTAGGCCGGGTCTCCGTACACATCGTGCAGGTGCAAGTACAGCAAGGCAATGCCTGCAAAGGAACGCAAGGATTGCAACCGGGAGAAAAGTTTGCCTGTTTTGTCCTTTCCACTAAACATTGTGGCTGTTGGAACAAATCTAGAAGCCACCTCTAAGCCTCATGTGGGACATGTGCCACTTAGGAAGGCTTCTCGGCCACGTGCAGAGGCACAACCCAGAGCTGCAGCCTGCACGGCTGCTTTTCCTGCTCTGGGACTCGCTGTACTTGGTGCCACTGATGAGCAGGCTGCAGGACAAGGTGGGCAGCGGGGTCTGGCCCACGCGGTCCCAGGGCACCGCAGGCTGCAATCCTAGAGGCAGGAGAGCCAACGATGGGGCCCAGGGAGCCCGCCTGGAGCTATCACCTTTACCTGCAACTTTGCTAAACAGTAAAAAGCAACAAGGAAAAGTGGTACTTGGGGAAGAGCAGGGCTGAGGCTTTAGTGGGTCTTGAGCCCTTTCCCCTGCCAGAAGAGGAGGATTGTGTCTCTTGGACCAGGTGAGGAAAGGCAGCATCCTTGAGGCCCTTGGCTCCTCTCCTCCCTCCCGGTGGGAAGCAGCAGCCAGGCAGCTGCAACCCCCTGGACTCCTGAGCAGCTCCCAGACCTACCTCAAGGAGAGGAGCCTCCTTGGAGAGAACGGGGCTGCTGGACTCCCCCATCCTGCTGCACACCACTTATGAGCAGCCTTGTGAGAAACATGGGCAGCTGTCTGGGAGGCTGGAAAACGCTCCCTGGTCCCCCTTGATCTCCCCTGTGTGACACTTGGCTACAGGGACCACGCCAGCTGCTACTAGGAGGTAGCATCAGCAGCTGCCCTCTCACTCTGCTCTATCTTCATCCTGCTCTTGAAGCTTTAATATGTAATTGAAGAGTCCCCAGCACGTCCCCGTTGGAAAGGCCTGCCACATTGGGAGCACCCCTGTGATTCATCCTCAAACGTGCGGCAAGGAAGCTACTGGCCTGAATAATTGCCAGAAAGCTCATCTGCCCTTACCAGAAACTGTTTGTAAGGTGACAAGTCCTGTGTTTAAGCCTAAACTATTAGAGACAACCTCAAGTTTTGATGCTATAAGAGGAAAAGAAATGAGGGGGGGAAAAGAAAAGCATGCTTCAAAATTATTTTCCATTCTACTGAGGACAGTTTTAAATATAGATCACTTCCTCATTTTGCACGGGTAATCTCCAAAGCTTTGTGCTGCAGACAATTCAATTTCACATGTATATTAAGGGCAAATTTCTATTTCCTGCTGAAGTTAATAACCTTGTCCCTCTCCCTGAGCAGACGAGTGTTAAATGTTTCCAGAGAGCATCTCGGGTGTTTGGTCCCATCGCTCAGGTTTTTAAGGATGGGGACATGAAGCTCTTTAAAGGGGAACCTGTCTTTTCCAGTTAGCAAATGTCAAGTGACTCTCCTGGATTCATTTAGCACATAGCACAGCCTCTAGACTTCTAATAGGTCTGGTACCTCGACAGTGCAAGCTGTGTTCAGGCAGCTAGCTGCTTTAACAGCCCACTTTTTGTCCTGCAAGTAGCTTCAGGTCCCACTGCCACCTTAATTAGGTAGGTAACTACTCTGTCAAGGCTACAGCTAGGAGGAAATTCTAGGGACGTAAAGGCTGCACTACCATTTTCTCCAGTGTCATCTTTGTCATGTGGCTTTTAAAGTATCTTTCACCCCAGGCCCAAGCATTCTGTGACAGAGGCCATTTTGGCAAAGGCTCCAAGAATTCTGGCTTCTCCCAACAGATGGAAAGGAGTCCTCTTTTTCCCTTCCTCCTGGAGACTGCACCTGACAGCACCTGATGGTCTGGGCTACAGTGAATATGTGTGTTAAGAGACAGTCCATCCTTCAGCAGGGCTCTGCTGACTGCAGGTGCTGTCCTGGTGTGCAGGAAGCCAATGCAATGCAGTGTTGATGCCTGACACACCTGCTAACTGTAGGGCATCATCCTTTTTTTTTGAGTTTTGGCATCTCTCTTCTCTCCCCATCACACATGGGGAGTGTTGTGCTTGTAGGGGGTGCCTTGTTGGGTTAGAGAAGCTTCTTTTCAGGGATACACAGAAGCAGACTTAAGTGCAGACAGCCAAATGGAACCATGTACCTGGCTGAAGCAGACGATTAATCTTTCTGGCTGACTGTTGTGCTGACTTCAGCAACCACTGTCTCCCTCAGAGCAAAGAGCACTGGAGCTGCCAGACACGTTCTTGCAGGAGAGCTAAGGCACTGCAGTGGGCTTCAAAGTAAAGGTGTGCCTGAACTTCCCCTCTGGTGCCACGCTGAGGCTTGTACTTCGTGTTGGATTGCGCTTCCCTTGCAAGAAGTTCTGCTGGTGAGAGCACAGCAGTGGGAACAGAGCGTCTCTTTTCTGGTGCAGGAACATGAGGTGTCAGCTCACACACAAATGTGTGCAGAAGGGGAGTTGAATGGGGTGCGAGGGGGATGTATCACCCCGTGTTTCAAACCCGGGATGTGACATTAGGTCTTACTGCAGCTCTCCTTCCAATGTGGTGTGGGACACAGGGCATTTCTCAGGCTGCCCTAGCATCTCCAGATGTAAAACTGGGGTAACAAAGCTCCTTTTGTGGAAAAACAAACAAAATATTTGTTCTGTAAAGACACAAAACAAAGGCCTGTCCAAAACAAAACTACTTATACCACCAAAAATCCTGGGATGGTTTAGGCTAGAAGGGACCTCTTGATCAAAGCCCACCCCCCCCACCAACATAATGCCAGCTCCAAACTTGCATCTGATTGCTTCCAGCTTTGTCCAGGAATATCTCCAAGAAGGCAATGTCACAAAAACAACACACTAGGCACTTGGCAGGAATGTGGCTTGCATGGATATGTGAATGACACAGGGCATTTCTCCCTCACTGAATGCAGCCTCTGTTCCTCTTGCTCTGCGGGTGTTATTTGGGGATTTTTGTTCTTCTTGACAGAATTTGAGGTGCAACTCCTGAGGTTAAAACTAAGGTTAAAACTAAGATACCACACTAAAGCAATCGGAAGATGTTTGATCAGAAGATTTCTTGGATAGGGTCAGAATTTCTATCCATTGTTAAATAGCTTCTCTCCCACCTGATGTGCCTTCTGAGGAGTCCTCCTGAAAGGCAGCTCAGCCCAACTCCTCCTCACTCACCAGCCACCAGCTCTGAGTTGGGACAAGCCACCTGCACTTGCTGGTTTGCTTTGGAAGACCGCAAGCTCTGCAAGCTTGTTGTAGTGATAGAGAAGGGAATGTTTGCATGGAAAACTAACTCCAGAAGAGCTGCCAGAATATGGAGGAATATGGAACATTCCTTCACATAACATCTTGCATAGAAGATCATCTCGTCAGGCAGCAGGCTCGGGACGTAGCTCTGCCGTCAGCCTAAGAGGTGAGAGCAGTGAAATCAGACAGAGACTTTCATTAGCTTTGCACTGCCTGAGCTTCCACTCTAATGTCTTTGGAGTAGGGCCTTTCACTCTATGAGAAATAGCAACACATTTATGTACTCTTAGGCATCCTCATGTTAATCTATTTGAAAATGTATCAGACACTTGTATTCCTGCCAGGATTTGAACTGCTTCAGATTCAGAACGAGCTTATGGCAGTTTACCTTCCCTCAGTCAATGTTTTGATACAAGTGAAATGGATTTAAACCACAAAGGCTTTCGCAGGAGTCTAGTTAAATTGATTAAAAGACAAAACAGAACACAAGAGCTGAGCCTGGTCTATACCCAAGTGTGTACCGGGCTTGGCCTACAGAGCTCTGATGTCTGTGGGAAACTGAATAAGAGTGTAACAAGCTGCTTCAAACGCGTTTTGGGGGAATTCAGCTTTCCACTGGATAATTTTGATCCGAAGGGTGTTTTTGCTGCCTCTGAGCTGAAAATCTAAGTGTTGCTCTCCCTCTGCTCCAACTTTCTGTGCCAAGAAGCTGTAGCTTCCCTGGCACAAATACAGGCCAGGGAAACAAGACTCTTGAGTGTGTTGGGGAAAGAAGTGGGTGCAGGAGTAAAATGCCAGTGTATGCTGTGCATTACTGGGGGTAATGTAGTAGTAATGCTCGAGTATTTTACATGTCCTGCAGAGCTCATGCTCAGAGAATGCGTTTCAAACCCCTCTTATTAGCAGCCACAAGAGTGCGGATTCATTTCAGACTGCTGGGCAATGATTTACATGAGAAGATACTCAACAAGCCTTTTCTACACAAGCAATTAAGGGAAAAAGCTGCTGTCTTGGCCCAATTAATTTCTTCTCTGGAAGCCACACTGAATAAATTAATAGAGCTAGGATTAGAAGAGAAAGGGGGTGAGAAAGATACAGTGTAATATCTCCAAACTCCACTTCTCTGGCTGTGACCTGCAGGAATGGGCTTATTTCAATCCCGTCGGCCAGGGTGAGAAGGCTGAGCGCACAGTAAAACATGATCCCCAGGGAGAAGGGAGGAATCAGTCCCTCTGGATCTGGACTTTCGGGTACTCCTAAGAGGAGCCAGTTGTCCTGCTTTCTCCTGAATTCTTCTGGACAGAGGCAGGCTCTGCTGCCACGACAAGCAGCATCTTTGCGTCCGAAGAGCAGCTTCGTGCAGGGAATGACTCTCAACCCAGGGGATCATACAGAGGATCAAAGCCATCTCCCAAGCCAAGACCAGCCAGCACTGAGCAGAAATGCATAAACTCAGAGGCAGCAGCGCTGGAGCGCTGCTAGGCAGCGAATGAAGACTCCCACGCAGAGATTGAGAGCTGGCAATCTGGTATTTCTTGTGAAGCTCTTTGGCTGCCGTCAGGGCCTCAGCCTGCCTTACAAAAGTCTTTAAGCAGACATTTTTGGCACTGCTCTCACCCTAAGCTGCAACATTAGCCTAGCATCAACACAGTGGACACGTTTCTCCTGAAAAAATGGTGGCTCCAGATATAAGCCAACCATAGGCTGGTCACAGGGTAGGAAATCATCACTTGAAATTGCAGTGTATAGTGACCAGAAAAGAAGAAGAAGCACCATGTTAAGAAGAAAAAGCACAGAGTGACAGCCAGGACAGGCCAAGACCGTGAGTGTATTAAGTTGGCAGCCAAATATCTTGCAGCAGTCATGAGGTTGCCTGTGTCTCCCTAGAGCCTGCCACGGCACAAAGAAGTGGCAGGAGGCTGAAAAAGCACCCAGCAAGAGGCAGGGACGGGAAGGCAAAGAATGGCAAGTCCTTACTAGCTCCAGAGGGTGGCAACCCGGGAAGGAGAGGCAGGGCAGGTTCAAAACTGAAGATGTAGAATGAGGGGGGTAAAAAAATGCTTCTGGAACCTTCCCACAGAAAAGATAGTGTAAGAAAAGCTTCTGTCCTTGGTTTATACTTGCATCTGTGCCTGTGCTGCACTGGCCACCATCCCCACGTGCAATGGGCTGGATGCGGCGCCCAGCCCTTCAGGGCTCCCACATCTGCTCCCAGCCAACAGCATTTCAAGCCTTGGGCTTCACCTCTTGCAGAACTTTGGCTTCACGAACCCAGAGAAGGCCCAAACCTGCCCCACAACCCCACTGCCGGGCATGGGGAGTCCCAAGAAACCAAGTCCTTGGTTTAACCCACTGAAAACCCTGCAGAAACGCGCAGCGCTCCCGGGGCAAACCCGGGCGCCCTACCTGCCCAGCCCGTGTAGGCCGTGCCGTCGCGGGCATCCGCGGACTTCAGACCCCTCTCCACCTGCTGCAGCAGCTCCCTGATCTTGTTGTTCAGGCGCTGCGTGAACTCGGGCGTCAGCTGCGGGAGACACCAAAGCGTGAGTCCTCCCGGCCCCGCTGCCCAGCGCGGCCTGCGCCCTCCTTCTAGGTGAACCCGGTGAGTCTGAGCGCGGGGGAGGGCTCGTTGCTCCCGCGTTACCCCGAGTAACGCTCAGCGGAGCTCCCGCCCGCCCCGGCCGCACTCACCCGCCCCGCGGGGTCGAAGTAGCCCGTGGCCAGCGACTTGTCGTAGTCGGCGAAGGGGTTGGGGAGGGCCCGCTGCGGCGCGGCCGCTCTGTTCCGCCCGTGTGGAGGGTGTCGCGTTACCTCTTGTTGCCGGCCGGAGTCGCCCCCGGGCTGGGGCCCCGCGTTCACGCGTGGGGACAGTTGTCCTGTTGGGGAGTCTGATTTTTATTTTCCTGTGTGTGTTTTTTTCTTGCAGTTTATAAAATCGGGGCTCTAAGGAATTGGTGGCAGGAGATGGTGGGAGTCGAGTAGAGGAGAGGCAGTCCCACAGCTGTGGTGGCTTTGAGCCCTGTGCCGCTGCCTTGCAGTGCTCCCCAAGGGAGGAAGGCACACTGTGTGGCTCTCGTGTTCAGGTAGGAATCCTGGAATCATGAAAAGCAAAAAGCCTGCATTTTGTGTGCAGATTCACAGCTCTGTTCTCTATGTGCAGGCCAAAATGAAGCCCCTGCCCTCCTTACCCCAGGCACAGTTTGATGTAAACTCCCTGAATAACACAAAGCTTCAGAGAGTTGTTTTTGCTCCTGGTTCCCCTGTATTCTCTAGGTGTCCCTGCTTGAGCAGTGGGGTTGGACTAGATGATCTCCAGAAGTCCCTTGCAACCTCAACCATTCTGTGATTCTGTAACTTTTTTTTTTTTTTTTTCCTTCCCCCTCCTTAAGTCACCTCAAGCTAAAGGTGCTTATACTGTCCTGTCCATAGTCCTGGCTCCCAGCAAAGGATTGTGTTTTGATGGGGTTGTCACTGCCTGGGTAAGTCAGGAGTGTGTTGCTGTGGCTGTCACCTAAAGCCCAGGTAAGTGAGCTGTGAGTGTTGCCTAATAACCTACCCATGCAGAATAGGCAGTGAAATACGAAAACAGATGAGAGGGAAGTACTCCTATGTAATTAATTAAAATCCCACCTACTTTAGCTGTTGTATTTTGTTTAGAAAGGATTGTTCTGCATTCAAGGGAAAAATAAAAAGTGGTCAAGGAAGATCTGTTCAGGAAACATCTAGAAGCTAGTTTGATGTTGAAGCAGATGTCAGAGGAATACGTGGGTGAAAAAGCAGGCTCCATTTGGTCATCCTGGCTGTCCCATCACAGTTAGCCCTGGAAAAGTCTGTTCCTGAAGTGGCATCAGCATCAACCAAAGGACTGGGTTTTAGCTGGGTTTTAGCAGCATCAGGTGCTATGGCTCTGGCACGTGGTGGTCCCTACTAGATGGTGGGTGCCTGTGAGCCCTAGGGTTATTTGGGGCTCCTAGGAAATGCAGGGCTGCCTTTTCTGCCTGAGCCACCGTGTGCCGTGTGTGGCCAAGTTCTCTTGTTTATCCCCCCTCTCCGCTTTGTTTTGTTCCTTTTTATGTTGGTTCCTTTGTGTTTGACCTTCAGCAGAGTAAAAGCCTGAAGCTTCCCAGCTGTAGCCATTGGCCTTTCCTACACATTATTTATTTAGCAGCATCATGGCTAAAGCTGCTACATGTTTAGGCTTGATGTCTAAATTATCCTATAGACATACCAGTGATCAAAGGCAAAAATGTCATTTTCTCACTTTAAAATAAGTTACAAATATTAGACGTTATTTCAGTAGGATGTAGTATTGTGTAGCATAGTATACCATTTTATAGTATTGTATGTAGCACTACGTATAATACAGTTCTAGAAACATTGCTGTTCCTTCATATTAGGGTCATGGCTCAGTGTGTTTGAACTCAATAAAAGCTCAAACTTGCATTACAAGGCTGAAAACAGAGTGCTAGTCTGAAGCTAAATAGATTTTTTTTTGAAAGTAAAGCAGATGTTGTGTCTTTAGTGCAGAGTCTAGTTGGAGGCCTGTGGCTAGTGGGGTCCCCCAGGGGTCAGTCCTTGGTCCAGTCCTGTTCAATTTATTCATCAATGACCTGGATGAAGGCACAGAGTGCTCCCTCAGCAAGTTTGCTGATGACACGAAACTGGGAGGAGTAGCCGATACCCCAGAGGGCTGCGCTGCCATCCAGAGGGACCTGGACAGACTGGACAACTGGGCGGTGAAAAACCTCATGCAATTCAACAAGGCCAAGTGCAAGGTCCTGCACCTGGGGAGGAATAACCCCAGACACCAGTACAGGCTGGGGACCAACCTTATTGTGTCCAGTTCTGGGCTCCACAGTCCAAGAGGGATGTGGAGCTGCTGGAGAGAGTCCAGCGCAGGGCTACAAGGATGATCAGGGACCTGGAACATCTGCCCTATGAGGAGAGGCTGAGGGAGCTGGGCCTGTTCAGCCTGGAGAAGAGAAGGCTGAGAGGGGATCTAATCAGTGTATATAAATACCTCAAGGGAGGGAGTGCAGAGGACGGGGATGGTCTCTTTTCAGTGGTGGCCACTGATAGGACTAGAGGAAATGGCCGGAAACTGAAACATCAAAAATTCCATAGGAACTTAAGGAAAAATTTCTTAACAGTGAGGGTGACAGAGCACTGGAACAGGCTGCCCAGAGAGGTTGTGGAGTCTCCTTCTCTGGAGATCTTCAAAACCCGCTTGGACGCAGTCCTGTGCCATGTGCTCTAGGTGTCCCTGCATATGCAGGGGGGTTGGACTAGATGATCTCTAGAGGTCCCTTCCAACCCTAAGCATTCTATGATTCTATGATTTAGCATTATGTTATTATTATTATTTCATTTTAAAGGATATCCAGAAGGGGAGAGGAAGCATATCTGAATGGATCTCTTCCAGTTCACAGTGAGCATGATTTCAAGTTGCACTGCCTTTTTAGGAGCTCCTGCAAGGGGATCAATGTCTGAGTATTGGCCGCATAAGCTGAACTAAGCAAGCTGGCTGTATTGACAGTGTATCTGGGGCACACCTATATCCCGCTGATGGTTGCTGTAGCTAAATGTTAAGCAACATCTTCCAGGAAAAACAGTGCTGACTCCAAGCACACACAGTTATGGGCCTTGAGCTACGTATTCCTGTTCAGGAAAGGTATTTCTGAGATATAATTGGTGGTTTTGTGAACACATCAGCTCAGTGTTTAGTAGCAGCCAAAAGAAACTAGGTTGTTGCTAGGAATGCCATTAGATGTCCATGTGTTCCTTGTATCTTAAGGACTGTGTTTGATTCTGAGTTCGTCATTTCTGAGTGTAGCAAACTAAAACGGGTGCAAAGAGCAGAACAGAAAAAGGGTGCTGAACTATGTGGAGGAGTTTCTGTAAAAGGATTGACTAGGCAGGCTAGGCTCTTCAGAGTGGAGAGGAGATAGCTAAAAAAGGGCTCTGTTGGACCTCTGTTCAGTCTCAGGCAGTATCACAGATGTCAACGGGGAAGCCAGTGGCAACTGGCTCTTCTAATATCAAAGCTAACAGACATGAGACACTCAAAGCTAAAGGAGATTATCAGTGCAGTTAAGCTGTGACATTTCTGGACGCTGGGGCTACCAGGAGTCTTAACGGATTCAGAAATCCATTAGATCAGTGAATGGAAGAAAGGTCCATCAGGGTTGTGGAGTAAAAGGTAGCAGTGTGCCCAGAAATCCTGCAGTAAACTGTCTCCGTGCTGGCAGCAACAGCATCTCACTTCAACTATTAAGTACATCCTTAAATGCAGTGTAGACACTGCAAGCGGTGGCTTTACTTGCTCTTTGGGGGCTCAGCCACTAGATGCCCCTGTGGCATAAGCAGGAAAGCAGAGAGGATTTGTGCTGCCCTGGCACAAGGAAGGCAGCTGGGGCTGTTTAGTGGATGTGCATGGCTCCATTCCCTGGTACGTAGCTTGAGTGAGATCTACCTCCACCTTCTGTTGGTTGAGCTCTCTGGAGAACTGCTGCAGTTCCCTGGCATGTTGTCGTTCTTCCTCTGATGGGCCAGAAGGTATCAGCTCCCAGGGCAACCCCCATTTGATGTGGGAATCCATCTTTTTTCAGCAGAGGAAAGGGAGTTTGGAGGGCAGGCTTGACAGAAGAGGAGGTCAGTTAGGGCTGTTTGAGGCAG
The DNA here is from genome assembly GCF_000705375.1 of Tinamus guttatus. Next base: position 27,231 of record NW_010589474.1, read on the forward strand.
GAGCAAAGAAAACAAAGTAGAAAGCTGCTGAGGGCGGGATCAAGGACTTTTTTTTGGGTGATGAGGTTAGTGGAAAGTACATCTGGAAGTCAGTGGGGTTTTCTGACACTTTAATACACTTCCATCCCTGAACAGGGCTGACATCAAGTCAGGCTTCTTTTGCTATTCTGTAATTGCTTAAGCAGTTCTGCCTACAGCACTTGCATCTTTAATGCCATCTTTAAAGTTTAATGCCAGGACTGGACAGGGTCACCAATGAAAGTGTGGTTTGGGTATGGCCGATTGTGCAGCCTGACTTGGTATTTGACATCTGTCTGTCCCTGCGTTCACCTTTGCACGTCTACGGGATGAGCAGTGCACAAGCGTGACTGTTGGCCTGTTTGCTTAGCTCTGCGAATTGCTTAGGATGACTGAGCAGTAAAGCTGGGTTTGACAGGAGATCTAAGCACTCTGTGTGGCACTGGAAGGACTTGGCTGTTTCATTTGGTGCCTAATAAAAGTATTCCTTGTAAAGGAATCTTCTGTTGCTTCAGGGTATGCAAATGTTTTTGGAAACTGCTGGGTATTTTGTTCTTAAAGAAATTCCAAGCTGAAATGTCTGTCAGTGGCCCTGGGACACACAGATGGCACTGCAGAGTCTGCTCTGATCCAGCAGTGCTTTGGTGCCTGTGCTAGTGTCTCAGTGCTCGTTCTGCACATCCACCACTATGGTAAAAGGTTTGTCTAGACTTGACTTGGTAGGTAAATGTGTGGCATGAGGTTCCAGGCTTGCCATTGTGGTAGGTTTTCCGTAACTCCTGTTTCTTAGAGCACTGGACACTGTATGTTTCTTGGAGGATCACTTATTCTAGATTTTCTCTTGGACCATCTTTCTCTGGATGGTGTCTTGACATGAATGAAGCTATCCAGCCTGTCTACTGTCCTCTGCCCTTGATGGGGTTGCTGCTGAGGCAAGGTGACTCTTGTGTCCTTCCCATCATCTGAGGAGGTTGTAGCTGGCTCTGAGGGGGGACTTCTTCAGCTCTTCTCAACTGCAAGAAAACCAAGTGGAGGTTTGTCTATTTTGTGACTGTAGTCAGTATTTTCAGACTTAGGAGCCAAAAGGATTGTGACTGGCAAGCAGGGAGGGATTCCCATTCTGGTGCAAGCAAGTCAGGGCAGGTAGTATATAGTTGTTCTCTCACTGATGGGGGTTTGGCTTTGGTAATATCTGTGGCTCAATTTCAGCCCCAAAGTTTCCCTCAGAATCAGCATCCCTAGAAGCCTTTCTGTAGGGCTGTTCAGTGCCCTGTGCCTACAGCTACCCTTTCCCTTTTCACCTCTTCTCTCCTACAGCTGTGTCGGTGACACAGCTACAAGAGTTAGCAATTTCATAGCATCATCTGCCAGAGCCTCTGCACTGCTAACAGCTGTAACTAAGTCTCAGTATGCAGCAGAAGTCCTGATACAGGATCTAAATAAATGAGTTTAAACTCCATCCCTGTGTCTATATGTAATGAAACCAATTCAATTGATTTCCTATACATTTTTGTCTACTGTGTGATTCTGTAGAAGTGAATAAGCCACGAACTTTTGCCAATCTTTTTCTTGTGGTTCAGGTGTTCACAATAGCTCACTCGTTGCAAAGATTTTTACAGTGTTTTCCTGTGCCTCAAATGCAGACTGTTTCATGAAGCAAAGCTGTGGTAGGAATCACATTGAATGTAGAGGCAGCCCTCCTTTCAGACACATTTAACTGTGGTGACAGTTTTGTGTCTGAGCCATGAGTTTAAGGTAGGTGTAAGATAGGCATGCGAAAAACACTGCTAACTCTCCACTGGAGCTGTTTCTTCACAGCTCCTCTCCTGTGGCTGTGCTGCTGGGCTCGATGCTGTTACATGCACCATTCCCACATGTGCTCAGCACAAGGGGAAAAGCCCTCAGGGCTTTTTGTGACCCCTGTAAAGCTCTTCTGGAGACAGGCCAAAGGTTTCTTGCTTTCCTTGTCTTTTTAATATATGTATGTTGCAGTGTTTTTGTTTTCAGGTTTCTTTTTTTAAAGCAGAGACATTGAGGGTTGAAAATGTTTTGTCAAATGCTGCTGCTGCTCTGAGCCGTAGGGGCTGTATTTTTGCTCCATTCTCAGCCTTGTGGCTTCCCACCTTGCAACTCCAGTATTTCCTCTCAGTTTACTTTCTTGTGACTTCTCTAATGATGCCGTTGAAAGGGAGAGAAACAACTGGCTCATAGGTGCACAAGTTATATTTAGAAAGGGCAGTATATATCTGAAAATACTGCTTGTCTAGCATTCTTCTCTGAAATCAGCCTATGTTTGATGTCTGCATTCTTTTCAAAGTGCTTCCACAGTGGTGTACAAGGCAAGCAGTAACCTTGTACTTACAGAAGTAAATTCATGGGAGGTCTTTGAATTTAAGGGGCAGGAATGTGTGGATGTTTAGCACTTAAGATGGGTGCCACTACTAATTATCTTGTACTTGTCTAAATCGCTTGATGTTGCCTCTGTTCTGAATGATTTAAGCTACATTGACAAGGTCCTTTGCAGGCAGGCCCATCCAGGAGGCTGGAGAAAAAGCAAGTCCCAAAAGAGAAACTCTTTCATGCTGCATCTGTTAGCAGCAGCGCTGTGCTCAAGACATGAACGTCAGTAGCTTCTATTTATCTTGTGCTGTGTGGATTTTGAACCCAGGTGAAGCAACCATGAGTTTGCCTGCACAGAACTACGTAGACTTAACTTTGGGTGATCCAGATGTGGCTTTAGTGCCTATTTATCTCTTGGAGTTGGAGCAATATGATGGAAGTTTCCCATATGTTTTGTTTAACCCATGTAGAGGATGGAAAAAGAGTGTGAAACAACATAGCCATTTCCAGTGTGGAGAGGGTGAAAACTAATGATTGTCAAACACTAAATAATTCCTTGTAGTTTATTTTGCTCTTTGTAGAGGTATAAACTGTTGCACACTGTTTTTTTGAGGGGAAGAGGGGATACCAACAGAGACAGTGTGAAATTCATCTCAGTTTGCCTCATGACCATTTGCAAAGTTGAAACCATATATTTTAACTGGCTGGCAAGATGGAAGGAAGTGCTGTTAGGGACCTTTTGTTTTTGAAATGGATACTATCACAAAGGAAGGAACACAGGAGGTTGAAGCAGAGATTTACTGTGTGAAGTGTGTCCTGGAACCCATTTCCCTGGCAAAGCAGGATCAGCTACAGAGGGCAGTCTGGGTGGAGCTACAGGCTGGGGTTTGCCTCATAGGAGGTCATGGGTTGGTGCTTGAACACCACTTTCAGGTTGCTTCCAAAATACTTTCAATTCTTCCCCTTCTGTGGGCTTTTGCTACTGAAACAGCAGTCCTTTCTCCTCCCAACCAGTTCATGAATCTTGTATGTGCTAAATTTAAATGTGTCTGTTGTAGGAAGCTCATAGTAAGATGGTGGTAGTAAACAGAGAACAGGAAGCATTCAGAGTGTGCCAGCACTGCTGTTGGAGCTGCTGCATTGCACAGGTGAACACGCTGGGGAGAAAAGTGTGTACGTTGCCAGAATGAGGCACGGTGTTACAGCTCAGGGAAGAGGAGAGCTGGGGCAACCCCAGGAATTCAGATGGACAAAGGTTTTGAGCCTCTTGGAGTCAGCAAAGTGAGTCAGAGTGAAAGTAAAGTAGCTTGAGTCTTTTCCAAAGTCATGCTAGCTCTGGCTCAGGACCAATTTCTCCTGCTGTTGCTTCTGGAAATCAGACCCATGCTGCCCAAAACATGCTTCCAAATTCTTCAGAGCACACTCCTGTGGGTGTCGCAGCTTCAAGGGGATTGCTAGGGGAGGAGGGAGAGAATTAGGTTGTCTGGAAAGGTTAAATGTGATTTTTTTGGAGTGCATGACTGGCTGACTCGCTGCCTGGAACAGGAAAGAGGGAACATTTGTGTAAAGCATTCTTGCAGCTTTGCAGCTGAGATCCCCTAACAACGTTTCCATCCGACCTGCCCACCAGCTAATACACTCCTTCACTCTTTCCACCAAATCATTCCTAAATAGTGTGCTTAATTCAAGCAGTGCTTTCTGTTGCTGGGATTTCTTTTTCTGAAGCAGGCAATGCAAAGCTCCAACAGGAGCGAGCTGTATCCCAGCTATCTGTGGTGCTTCTGAGCTGCTTGGAGCTTCCAGCAGCACTTCCTGACAAAGCAGTCTCCCGATAAGCTTGCATCTATGTCCCTGTTTAGAGAGTTCAGTTTTTTTTTCCCCCTCACCAAGTAGTCTCACCAAGACACTTCAGATGGTACTGCTTCAGTCAGTCACCTCTTCTCTTGGGTCAGCTTTGATATGTCAACCTTGGTGGTGCTGTTCTGTAGACCGAGACTCATGCAATAAGGGATGCCTCTGATTTCTGGGCACCTGTCCAAGCTGGAGAATACCCCAAGGTTATATTTGTAAGAAGCTTGTGTTACGTGGGGGGATGCAGCAATACTCAGAAAAAGCAGCACTTCAAAGTATTTCTGTTCCATAACTGAACAACTGTGGGCTAGGTTTAAGCGAGAGTTTCACTGAGAAAATGTCAGCTTGTCATTGATAGTAAATGCCAGTGATCTTTGATACCTCACTGTGTGGATACCTGCTTTTCAGGTGTGCCCAGTTCCGAGAGGTCCTGATTTTTCAGGCCTTATATCCTCCCTTGAATCAGGAATTGCAAACTGAGGCTGTTCATGATCATGTGGCTACATAAGGCAGCCCCTGATCTTTGCTGTGATTTCCAAAGTACGTGCTGTTTTGGGGTCCCCTTTACCAGAGGAATGAAATGAGAACTTTCCAATGTCCTTAGCTGTGGTGAGTTTTATCATATAGGCTCAGTCTTACTGTGCTGTGAGAGTTTGATTCCTTTGGTCATAATGTATCAGAATGAAGTGGAAATAAATGAGTCAAGCTGAATTTGCTGATTTTACCTATGGCAATGGATAAATAAAGTACTGTGGTGTATTTGAACGACTTAGATGTATACAGGTAAATTAATGCTACCTTTATACTGTTCACCTCTGTATTTAGACTACTCATTTTACTAAATACCCTCATCACATCTGTACAAGTAGTTAACTATCTTAGCACTAAACCCTGTGATAAGGCCACTCCAGTGAAATATGCACCAATAGCTAATTAAAGAGAAAAGTATATTTGATGTATTCAGGCACTAGTTTTGCCTCTTGTGGGATTGAGAAATGAGAAAATGGTGGCCCCATGAGATTATAGCCCCCACTCACAGGCACAGACCTTCTTTAAGCTTTGTGGGAGAAGCCTATTTCTGTGGCTCCTCTAAGGAAATTGCTAAAGAAAAGCTGTATTTGGTGAGGGGCAAGTACAGCAGTAGGTGTTGCTGGTTACAAAGTTTTATCAAGTGTCCCTCATGCCCCTGAAGTGCAACATAGTCTTAAAATTAACTCCCCCACTCATAGCATTTCCTCACTTACATTATAAAAATGCCTGCTGAATAGGTGATGTTGGAGTTCTTTGGTTAAAGTCTTGAACACTTACTTGAGAGCAGCAATTACGTTTTTCAAACCTCTTCCATCTTCTGCCCTAAACACTGTTTTCTAGTCTGGTAAAAAAAAAAAAAAAAAAAAAGAAAAAACCTGTGTTCTCCCTTCCCTAGAATCATAGAATGCTTAGGGTTGGAAGGGACCTCTAGAGATCATCTAGTCCAACCCCCCTGCATACGCAGGGACACCTAGAGCACGTGGCACAGGACTGCATCCAAGCGGGTTTTGAAGATCTCCAGAGAAGGAGACTCTACAACCTCTCTGGGCAGCCTGTTCCAGTGCTCTGTCACCCTCACTGTTAAGAAATTTTTCCTTAAGTTCCTATGGAATTTTTGATGTTTCAGTTTCCGGCCATTTCCTCTAGCCCAGCTAAGTAGTGTTATAAAGTTATATAGTAGTGGTATGTTGTCCTGTGTGAAGAGTTGTCCCCTTGCTCAGGCATGTGTCTGCGTATCTATGTGAATGCTTTCCTGCCCAAAACAATGTACAGTGGCTGAAGCTTTTTATCCTTTTTTTTTTTTTTTTCAGAGTAATCACAAAAAAGGAAGAAAAAAAAAAAGTAGGTGTGAGGAGGAGAAAAAAGCAAACAAATTTTGCAAGTCCTTCCAATATAGAGTACCACACATGAAGCAACCAGTAAAATACTGTTTGGTCAGGGATGCTGTATGTGTGATAGGTGGCCAAGGCCATATTAAGTAACTCTGCTGAATTGTTAACTCCTGCGTCCACCAAAACCAGGAACAGCCAGTACAGCGCAGTCAGGTACTCAAGGATAAGATACTAGGCTGGGGAGAAATTCTATGTATCTCATTTTCACAGTAAATAAGCCTCACTTTGAATCTTGAGCAAATGCAACTAATCTTGCGTTGTAAGGTCATGTTATTTTTAAACTGTGTAAAGAATGTGTAGTGGGGGCAAGAGTTTGTCCGTGTCGTCTTTTCGATGTGTTTTTCTTTCATAAATCTGGTCTGGCCTTTTTAGTGATCCCCAGGAACAAGCCAGTGGACTGTTCGAGGCTCTGGAATCACAAGGGAAAAGGGCTGATTTCTAATCCTGGCCCTGTTTTGTAAAAAACAAAACACAAGTCTTTTTATGAAATGTCAGGGAACTTTGCTGCCTTCCAAACATCTTCCAGTAAATAGAGTCGAGCGCTGGGCTAGAGACAGACACTGTGGACTCTTATCTGGGTGGCTCCAGGGCGCCTGGGGCCAGTCTCCATTAGTTGTGTCTCCATGAAAATAAGAGGAGTGTTTGACATGCAGTGCTCAGCAGTGGCTTTGGGAGCAAACTGCCCTTTGCAGAGCAGTTATTACTACGTGGGCTACTCTTGACTGCTCTCAGTTTTAGCTAAGTAAGGTTTTTTTTTTTTTTTTTTTTTTTTTGCAATTGGCCTTTTTGAATGATGTCAGTCTCCTTCAGAAACTATAAGGGTTTTTTTTCTATTACTTCAAAATCAGCTGATCTAAGTGGAGTTACTAATCCCAATGGCAATGGAATTTGACCCATTTCTAAGACTTTGATTCTTTTTCTCTTGCTGAAGATAAGGAAAGAACCTTATCTTTGTCCAGTTTGGGTGAAACATGGGCTCAGTATCCCAGATAGCAGCTGAGCATGGCCTGGCCTATTCAAGCCTGAAAGAAAAGTTTAATCTCCTCGAAAATGGATTTTCTCTAACCCTGAAATGGATATAACAGACTTGTTGCCAAGCATCATGTGAATCACACAGGTCAAAAGTCTGTCTTGATTACTGTAATATGGGAGATCTGGAGAAGGGGGATGCCAAGATGGGCAATTTGAAGTAATTTACTGTATTTTTCTTTAAAGGTCCGTGTGACCGTGGTGTGGGATTTTCAATTATTTTATTGCAATGCTACTTCCTTTTTACAAAATAAAAAGTCTTCAATATATTTTAAAAAATATGATATGGGAAATTAAGCCACCGTAGGACTTGATGATTGATTATTAACATTTTTGTGTCTTGAGGGCCTTTAGTATTTGCTACTGCCCGTGGATGCTTTGCTTATTTTGACATGTGCCTCCTCCATCTTATGAAATGAGGCATTGAGTTTGAGGGTTTGTTTTCTCAGCTACCTATTTACCTTGCAGAGCTAAATTACTGTTAGATGTTGGACTGAGCTAGCACTATTGAAGAAAAATAAAAAAAGAAACAGCATTTTAACTAGATTCTGATGCTTCTGACATTTTGATTACAAAAATCAAAATAAAAGTTTCCTTTTAGTTTTTAACTGAAACTTGCTTTTTGGTTTGTGTTCTGAAAAAAAAAATGAAATTGAAATTTCAGCTTGAGAGAAATCCTATTCCTTCACTAAAATGTATATATTTCTGCAAAAGTTCAAATAGCCACTTGCAGTTTTTTATGAGATTGATTTTTTGAGAAACTGTTTAAACATCTCTTTTAATAGTAAAATGTTTTTCGTGTCTCAAACATAGTGATATTCAGCTAGAGACAGGAAGATGTTTCTAAGTTAACTACTGTGCTTTGTATCCGAAAGAAAGAACATATTCTTGGTTTTTTTTGGATTGGGTGCTTGTTGGCCAAAGACCCACCAAAAAAACTTTTGGTTTTTGTTGCACTGTATCCAGAGGCTTCCAAAGGAGCTTTGTGTGTCTTATTCAAGTAACATTTGCAATTTATGCTTTCAGTTAATCGTCTCAGGGCTTAGATCTGCAAATTCTCCTTCACCCAGATGAACTCCGAGGTCTGAGTGGCCAAGACTCAGGAATGAGATTGTTGTGCTGTTAAAAGCAGATGCTGCCCTGTTTTTTGGAGAGGCTGTTCCCTTCCGCAGGGAGGTTAAGCTTCAGGAGATTCCAGCCATTCCAGTACAAGGTGCTAGTCAACAGAGTTAGGCAGTCAGGGTCTGTCCTGCTGGGGAAAAAACAATATTGTGGGGGAAAAAAAAAATGTAGAAACAAGGGGAAGAGATGCCAGAGTGGGGATTAATTCTGCCACATTTCAGGTTAAATTCTGCAAGCCAGTTACAGATTATTATTAAAGTCTTTACAGTTCTGTCCTTTGAATCAGTTTAAAGTGCTTTTGTTTTCTCTCCATATTTATCTGAGCCTTTGGTTAGAAGGTAGACAAGATGCAAAATAAATTGGTGTGAAGATAGAGGCAGGCAAACAAAAGCTGAACATCTGACTGTGCAGCTAGTGTGACACGATCCTGTCATGGTTGTGATGGCTGTGAGGTAGTTTTTCCAGTTGTGCTTCCCAACAGTTTTTCCTTGAACGTGTTATTCAACAGCT
>NW_010589474.1:36056-77053 GCF_000705375.1 Tinamus guttatus
GGACTTTCTGAAGCTTCTCCACAAGGAAAAGTGGTCGGATGAGGAATGGATGGAGCTGTGGATAAGTGTGGAGTGTGCTGCCTTGGCACTATTCTGGTCTGGTGGGTAAAACTGCATTTAATGATGCCTCTTTGTTCATGCTTATCTTAGTAGGAACTGTTTTTATCTAAAAAATGAATTGTCTTGATGTGTATTTCATTACTCTCTTTTTTCTTCTTAGTTTAATTTTTTTTTACCCTTCTTTGAGCTCAGGATAGAATAAGTTTAGGGTAAACTCTAGGGTACTTGAGATATTCCCTCGAAACTTGAATAGATGGATAAAAATTCAGCCTAATGTATTCTTAGTTAATTTTAGTGTGTTCTTAATTCTAAAGTATTCAAGTCAATAATTAAAAAAAGACGAATAAAAGCAGTCAGCTGTGCTTTTGGATAACAGTCTCTCCATCTCTAAGGGATAAAGCAGGTGGATTTTTACGAAAGCATTCTGGTAAGTTAGACAAAATGGTTGCCAGTGTTTATGCCACATGAAGGCACTCAGAAACAATAAGAGAACCTGTAGGTTTTTTGACAGAGGCAGAAATGGAAGAAGCATTGGTATGGCCAAGCTTTGATTCCTCCCCATCTGTGTGGAATTTTACTTGTATGGAAGCACCCCATGGCCGGAGCCGTCAGATCCCAGGTGTTGCGGAGCGGATCAGCCATGCTGGCAGCTCACGATGTACTAACCTGTATATATTTTTCTGCCAGATTTCCTGAGCTTTCCTGATCCTACCTGCGAGGATGTGCAGCATGGTTCACGTGGTCGAGCCGCCAGGCGTGGGGCAGAGGCCGCCCTGCCTTCGGAGCAGCGGTGCCGGTGAGCTCCGTGCGTGCGGGACCCCTGAGGCTTCCAGCAGGCTTTGATCTCCAGCTGCGAGCTTTGTCGAGTCAATCTGTGCAGGTGCAGCAGAGACAGACGGTGCTTCTAGGTGCCCAGGAGTTCTGGATGGGTGTCTGAAATTGTCAGATTCTGGTGATGCAGTTTCTGCAGATGGGGTCTGGCAAGGCTTGAATGTACCATAACTTGGAATGTGGCTTTTTACTTACCTTCTGGTGCTGAATCTCTTAGGTTATGTCCTAAAACGCTCTATCACAGCTACACGCCTTTTTTGTTTTGTTAGCAGAAAACTTCAGCCTTCCTATACAACTGCTACCATTTGTCTGGACTTCAGAAAAAGGGGAAAATGTCAGGATGCAGAGTCCTGTGGGTTGCTAAGGGTGACTCAGAATGAATACCCGAATCTGACGATTGCCTTCTGATGTATTATGAACTCCTCCTATTAAAATTTAAAATAACTTATTTTTTCCCCTAAACCTTTTAGAACAAACTGTAAAGAAACAAACAAACAAAAAATCAGGCTGTGGCTCAAATAACTAAAGTCGAGAGATCTAAGGCATAAGGCTCGTATGTGATTCTTATTCCTTTCGGCTTCTGCCCATATGCTTAGGTGAAGCCCAGCCTTAGTTGTGAAATTCTAGGTTTGTGGCCCTTTGCATTCTGATTACCATGCTGTTTAAGCACAGTGGGCTTTATTCAAAGTGCTTCATTTAATCTGAGAGAGGCTCAGAGCAGCAGGTTGGAAAGTGTAACTGCCTGCTCTCCCTTCCTGAAACAGTCAAAGGGGATCAGGTGATGGGGAGTGTGTCGGTGCTGCCCTTTCATTTGCATGTGAGCAACAAAACCCACTATTTCTTTGCAATATGTAGTGAGGAAATAAACTGAAGTTGAGGCCTTAAAGGTAGTAGGGGGTTGATAGAATTGTTAGTAAGGTGCTGTGCACTTCCCTAACTCGAGCTTGTTATATCACTGCAGCAATCTTGTCTGATAGACCAAGGCCTGATTAGAAAACATGTGGTGAATCTTAGCATTACTGAGGTGTTTCCTAAGCTCCCCTCTAAGTTCCTTGGGGAGCAAGGGAAGCTTCCTTTGAAATTGAAGCCAGGTTTCCAAGTCACTTTAGCATCTTTTCTGTATCTGTAGGGAAGGAGAAGGGTCTTTGTCTTACTCCCCGTGGCTGCAGGAATTTCAGTTTTTCAGCACCTTCAATTGCTCTGCTTTTCTGCTCAGGATGTTGTTAGAATGTGTTTTAGTTGGAGAAGGTCAGGATGGTCAGAAATCAGACACAGTCTGACAGATGGCAGGAGTTGGCTTCCAGAAGCATCCGAAGGACACTTGGAAAAAAATCCTCTCTGATCGCAGTTGCAAGAAGGAGAGCCCGAGCAATTCGCATGGGCTGCTTGGATGCTGAACACAATCCTAAGCAAGAGGGAGATTTATGCCTGTGGAGCTCCACTGAGGTGGAGGCAGTTACTCAGTATTTACAGTGATGTGAATATGTCCACAAATTGTCTCCAACCTCTTGCCTTTCAGATGGAAGGAAGCTCTCTTCTGTATTGCACGTGAGAGTTCGTGTGTGTTTGTAGGAAAATGGCAGTGTCTTTGCCAGAGTGCATGTTAGTCACCAGTGAGCCACAGGGAACCCTGTTAACTTGCTTCTCCCAGCTTTGCACAGCTGTAAAGCTTATCTTTAAGCTACACCTGGTTTCCCTTCCATCATCTGAATCCTGCCTTTTCCCCTGTGTTTTTCTTTCATGCTTGAACATGCTATCCATCATACCAAACCCTGTCGTCCTCTCCTTGCCTTTTATTAGGTGCTCTACTCTTCAACCTACTGCTGCAGCAAGCTGTGTAGGAAATACACATGTGCTCCTGGCATTGATTTTTGACTGATCTTGGACCTCTGTTTACAAAGAGATGCTAATTGTTACTGTCCATGGTTAGAAAAGGTCAGGTAAATCTTTTAAAGAAGTGTGTGTTGAGCTGCTCAAAAATAAAAAGTCTGAATATCTGTTTTTTCTCTCTTTGTGCTAATTGTAGCTTTGATCACCTGGGTTTTGAAAGATGCCTCACCACTTGAATTCATGAAGGAGAATAATGTGCATTCTTCCTTCACAGCTTGTGTGTTCATTAGACATTTTCACCTCCGGCTAATGAGGAACATGATTCTTTTTGAAGACTATAGTGTGGGGTTATGTAACTATATGTGATAGTTATCAAGGTCTGTAATCAGTTAGGCGACAGCATATGGAACATTTTTTCTCATTTCAGCTGCTGTCCATTGAAATTTTGCCAAAAGGCTAATTTCTCTTACATTTTTTTTTCTTCTTGGCAATGTCCTTTTTATTTATTTGGGGAGAGGCAGCGCTTTGGGTCCCCAGATGGAGCTTCTGGTTACTATGCACTGTTTAAAAGAAACAGAATAAAAAGGCCACAGCTTTCCACTGGATTTACTCCTCCCGTTTTCCTCCTTTCATTACCAGTGTGTTTGTAGCAGTCAGATGTCCATCTTGCTGCTGGTGGACCTCCAGTAGCACACTGGAGAGCACTAGAAAGCACATAATGAACAGAAAGCCTTAATTTACATGGACCACATGCTGGTAGCGGAAAAATGGTGCTGTTCCTCCTCTCCTATGGTCATAGTAACCCAGATGTTTGTTTCCATGCATGAAGACTCTCGTGAAGGCTGTAGGTGCAACTTCTCTAGCAAGTTTTGCCATCTTTCAGCAGGTAGAACTAATATTTGACCTGTGACGCAACCCCTATGACAGCACTTAGAAGGCAACTTGAAGAAAAGTGTTGCAAGGGCTTCTCAGCAAGCCTTCCTCCAAGGGGCAGGAGGAGGTGGGGCCAGAACTTTTAATGGCAGAATGAATGGGAAGGTGTAGGGCATTGCTGTGCAGGTGGTCCAGCATCCTCACTGCCTCTGAGCTCTGTTTCCTGTAGTCTGCAGGAGTATATTGTGTGTACCAATTTTTGGAGAGAGGCATACGAGCGGGTTTTTGTTGTGTCTTGTGATCTTTAAAACCTTAATTCCCCGTCAGCAAGCTTCAAGATGACAAGAATTCTGACGGCTTGCAAAGTGGTGAAGGCTTTGAAAGGCAGATTGGAGTTTTGCAATGTGTCTGCTGATCACTGGAGTTTCTCAAGGACTGGCACCAGGTTGTTGAGCATCAAGGTAACAGTGACTAAGCTGCTGTGTCTCTAGATGTTTGGTGCGCTGGGAGGTAGCCCGCTGCAGATAGTGTTTGCTTAGACCCATAGAAACGGACCAAAAGGGATTTGTCTGAACCCTAACCAAGTGATTTTCCTGACTACAGGGCTTTATTGGGTAAGCAAATAGTTTTGGGGTAGTCCGGAATGGAATTTCTGGGATAAATTGCACAAAAAGGTGGAAGTTCATGGTTGCTGTTAATTTTTATCTGATGTTTCTTCACAAACACCCTACATTTCTATAGGGCTGGTAACTAACAGAGGCAGCTCCTTTGGTCCCTCTCAGCCTGATTCTGCCAGGTATTTACATTCATGTGTAACTTCAAGCATGTGAGTAATCCTATTGGGTCCTTGTAGGATCCATTTTCAATGTATCAGAAGCGAGGTTGGCTCTGAGACTAATCAGAGAGGTAGAACCCTCTATGAATGCTTTAGGGCATCAACCATTCATACACCAGCATTAGTTCAAATACTCAGCTTTCTTCTGCTTTTCATTACAAGAGCTGCATTTCCCCAGCTTTACCAGTGAAACTTGGGCAGTTACAGCAGAGCATAGTGGTGAAGTGAGACCTTCTGTGTGAAATGTGTAGCACTGGGGATATTTTGACATCAGACAAAACAGGGCAGTGTGACTCTTGCACATATATTCTGCTGGATCAGCAGTGTAATAGAATTAGTGCCCTCAGGAATGATCTTTCAGGGATGAAGGGAAGATCTCTGGGAGCCTTGGGCCGTGGTACCCAGTGATGTAGCTTTACACAGTACGGTGGGGTAGCAAACTGATTAATACCGTTCCTGTCCACTGTAGATTCAGGTTTCCCTTACCCATTCCATGGCTACTGATTTCCAAGAGAAAGCAGATCTCAGCTCCTAACAACAGACTTGTTAAATCTGAAAACTCACTTGCAAATAAAAAATGAAGGTGGGAGGAGGATTCCCTATTTTTCCTATCCCTTGTTCAGTTTTGTCTCCCCTGCACTTGGAGCCAGACCCTGTATTTTTATGGCTGTGCTTGCTAATGGACCAGGCTTCCCCTCCCTGACAGTATACAGCAGGCAAGGACTCCTACCTGTCTCACTGTGCCTTAAAACCCAGCAGTAATCTTCCTCTTAGCAGCTTGATCTTGGTCGTGCAATCAGGTCTGCCTTAGGAGGATGTTATTCCTGCCTGTGATGGCAGCAGGAGTCCTGCTCAGAATTAGAAACCTGCCATGATTGCCAGTCTCCTCAGGGGCACCATCTGAAGAGCAAGCAGGTCGTGGTTGTGTATGAAAGAAATGACACAAGCTGTGATGGGGGAGTTAAGTTCCTCCCCAAACTGCAGACACTTTGTTGCTCAGGTTGGTGAGGCTGTCGAGGTCTGGTGTTGGTCACATTAAAGCTGTATCAGGACCCTCAGATGGGGCAGTGCTATTTCTCACCTCAGTTTTCCAGGACAGGCACCAGCTTCTCCTGTTCCATTCTGAGATCTCAGCACTGGACAGGAAAGTGCCTCTGAGTGTGACAGAATAAAGTGTGATACAGTTCTGGCTCTCTCTTCTTGAGACTTTGTGCTTCAAACTGAAGTGGGATGAGAGGGAAAGGAGAAAATTTACCACCCATCTTGCTAGATCCATGGAAGCTGTGAGTGAAGGTGCTGCCCTCAGAAGTCACTGTTTCTAGGGTGTAAGAACTCAGGGTTCATAACTGGTAGCTGGGTTTATGCCTGATTGGTGCCTATAGCATCCGTGTGTTTTGTGTCGCGGAATGGGGATCTGGGCAGATACACGCAAGTTCCCCAGGGTTTCAGAAACTATCTAGCCACCTAAGCAGGACTGAACAGCTCTGCTAAAACAGCATGCTGGATTGTTGCTGTTGCTTCTGATCCCTAACTAACTACTCAGAGTTGATTCTGATATTTCTTCTGTGCTTGTTAAATGCAGCAGCTGAAGGCTTGTGATGCACTGAGAGGTGAGCTGAGAAGCAAATCACTGTGGCAGGTTGTCGTAACCACAAACTAAAAGGCAGCTTGTGCTGGTAAAGGCCTGCGACCTGTGGTTAGGGCTGCTGGCTCAGTATTTGCTGAGACTGTATTTTTATTTATGCACTGTAGGGCAGTTGTGGTAGGTGCCTATAGCTGCCTGACTCTTATGTATTCTTCTGCTGATGAATTAGCATCTGAAGCTTAGATCTGCCATCTTACATGAAAGATTGATGATGTTAGGTACGTATTTTGTCACTCACTCAAGGACTGCACAGTGGCAGACCGACCAGGTCGTAGCTCATAACACTGAGGCACTTGATGAAGAAGCTTCATGCTCCTGGAGAGCTGCTGTCCTGCTCTGATGCATTTAGGGTAGCTGCTGCTCTGGCGCTCACTGCAGTGCAGGGTTGTGGCTGCCCCAGCAGCTTCCTTCTGACCTGGGATTCGAGGCTTTGAGGTTCAAATTCAAAACCTGGAAGACCAAAACTTGAACCTTTCCCAGCTTGGGCCTGCTTCTTCAGGCGATGTCAGGCTCATATACCACTATCTGCAGGGCATGCAGGGGTCAAAGAGCCCCTGTAACACAGATGTGCAAGCAGTAAACCAGCAGTTTACTCGTAAGTGACCTTAAAACACCAGCCTAATGCATAGCTTTGCTTAAAGGTATAGTAGTTGACCACGATATGAGACAAGTGAGCAACTGGTGTTTTATGGCTGGGCCTGGTGGATTGTGCATTGTTGTGGATAATGGGTATTTGTAGGAAGTTTGGAGAAAGAGTGCAGGCCCACCAGTTAAGGTTTGGGGGCTAATGGCAGTGTAGGTAATCATCCTGTTACGGTAGGTTTTAATGAATGTGTAGTCGCCTTTGATTGCTTTTTCTCAGCAGCCTATTTTAGGGAGCACAACAAAACCCAACAAAAAAGTCCTGATCTATGTATAAGCTAAGAGAAGTATTAGGACGAGGGAGAGGTGGTAGTTTTAGCAGAAGTGCTAGTAATTATTCTCCCAGGGCTGTTTTCTGCCCGGTTAAACCCAGCATGCCTGAGGAGGCCTCACTTCAGATGAACAGTTGGAGACGGGTTTCTGTTTCCCTCTTTGCATCTCACCTGTTCTGCAGCAGAGAGGCAGCATCCTCAGCCAGCGAGAGCTCTTCCTTGCAGCCAGGGGTTGTGTTTGCCACGGAGAGCAGACAGACACAGAGACCTCTCTGAACTTCACCTGGGAGAAGGAGCCTTTGGTGGGGCTGAAGGGCTCAGTTTCATTGCCTCCAGCGTAATTGAGCTCCTTTGCAAATCATTTAGTGCTCTTCTGAGGCCAGCGTAGTTAAATAGGGATGTAAAGATTAGTATGAGCAATAAACAGGTGGCTTATACCCATATAGCTGTCTCAGTAAGGAGAGAATCAGAGGAGCTATAAAAAAGACCGGGAGTGAGCTTAAAAGTATGGTGAGAAGGAGAATAAGAAAATTTCCGAGCGCTGGATTTAGGGACCATTTCAGATAACTGTAAGCAGGCTCCTTGGGGATATTTTGAAGCAGGTGGAAGTGGCAGAGGAAGGTACCAGTCTTGCCTCCGGGCTGCTGCATGTGGGTTAGGTGAGTGGCAGCAATGGACAGCGCTCCCTGCCCACACCACAGCCATTATAAATGGCAGAGCTGGAGAGAAAGAGCAAGTACTGTCATTTTTGTGAAGAGCCTTGAGAAGCAGTACAGGTTTGAGTTGTAGGAGCCATATTCTTTTTACTGTAGCATCCTTGCTGTGTTTCTTGCTTTCTCTTTGGTTTTGATGATAAAGGAGCTAATCCAAACCCTCTCCCTAGAGATTGCCTGAATGTGAATCAGCTTTTGACATTAAAGACTTTGACTTTGCTTTTGATTCATTTTTAATTCCTGCCTTTCTGCTTTTCGTAGTGTTAGCCAGAAGCAAATGTGCTAAAATAAGACCAAAAAAACCAACTTGGCAAAAGAAGACCTAACTGTGAGCAATGTCCAGATAGATTTCCAGCCTGTGTAAGTCTCTTCTTCCAAGAGGAGATGTTTTTCTAGCAGAGAGGATCCTGCACTTTGTTGCTGGTTATTTGGTCTTGAGAGGGTGGACGGAGTGTGGTCCTGGCCCTGCATTGTGGTAGAAGAAATCTCCTGGAGTTTGCCTCTTCTGCCATTCTGGAATGGTCAGCTGTTAGACAGCTGATCAAGTGTGTGTGTTGTGTCTAGAAATGTTGTGGTCTATGGAGCTGGGGCCTGTCTTAGAAAGGACATACTTTATCAGCTCCTTCCTGGAGGGAAATAACCTGGCCAGTGCTGAGGTGGAGCCCCAAATGTGCCTGTGCTGGTCACCAGGGCCCCTCCTGGCTCTGGGACCTGGCGTCCCTTGGCCTGTCAGGGCTCAGCCTGGCTCTGCTGGGGGGGAATCGCGAGGTGTCTGTGGAGAGAAGCACTTGGGAGTTGCTTGGCTGGTTATTATGTCAGGTGAGTGTGAATTCTAAAGGGGGAAAAAAAAATACCTGTTCAGCTTTCAGGAAAGGAGTTTATAGCAGACGTGTTATAAAAAGCAAATCGTACTGCAGATCTTCTGGGATTCAGCAGATCTTTATCATCCATCCTGTAAATGGGGAGGGCTGCTGGAGCAGGGAATGGAACTGCAACTAAATTCATCCACTTCCTGACTACTTTTTTAACAGCTACAGTGTCTTCGCTACTTCATCTGTGAAGTGCTCAGTGCAGAGGGACCTGAGCTTGTTAACTCTTCAAGTTGCTGTGACAATATGCACAAAATTGAGCAATACCATGGAGAAGGCTAAGAGAAACTAAGCCATCTCCATCCTCCAAGGTCTTCAGGAGCCTTACAGGCTCTGGAGCCCAGGGAGCTGTGCTAAGGTAACGTTGCTAGTGAGTAGGAAGGAGAAATCAGATTGTAAATGGTGCATGTCACAGTGGGTGCATGTGCAGGAAACATATTAGTTGAAAATACAACAAAGATTTATTCTACACTACATAGGGAGACTTCTGAAAAGCAAGGAGACAAAAAGACCTCACAGCAGCTCTTTTGTTTCTTCTTATTACTATTTTTTCTAGTGCTAATCTCTCCCAGCTAGATCCAGATTGGGTCAACTGACCTTTTTAATTGCCTGTAGATCAGCTTACACGTTACAAACAAAACTGAAAAGACAAGGTAGGTTGGTGACTTAGGGATGCCGTAACACCTCTGCTAGAAATGTAAACAAGAATAATTGCTCCAAGAATGCTCAGCAAACAGACCAAGCTCTTAATTAAGAATAATAAATCAAAGAGAGGAGAGAAATACCTGAACATCTCTCCCTTGTTGTAGCTGAACACGTGTGCAGATTGTGGTCTCGTGTACAAGCACACATGGCCTGTTGTGGGCAGGGAAGGATCGGCAGATTGCTGTCAGCTATTCCAGTGAGGGGAGGCTCGAGGGTTGTGGTAAGGGCTGTGGATTTTGGCCTTCAGGAGCTCGGTGGATTTTAACCTCTCCAGTCATTCCTACAGAGTGGACTTTGCTTCTGGAAGATTGCTGCACAGACGAGTTTTGCAGCTGTGGCTGCGATTCAAGGCACTGACCCAACTTGTGCCACTGCCTGGCAGAGCTTCCCAAAAGCTTTGTCCCTGGAAGCAAGGGCTAGGAGAGAAGCAGCTTCCTGAGCTCCGTCCCCATGTCCGTGCGGGCTGGGTTTCAGCGGCATTTGGGAAGGGCAGAGGGCCCCTCGAGGACAGGGCCTCAAGCGGCTGCTTGTCTGCAGGCCTGTGGCCCGGGCACTGCTGCTGCTCTGGCTGCAAAACTCCTCTCGGGAAGAAGCATCTCTGCTGTGCCAGGGAGAAAGCCCTTCCTTGGAGCAGTCAGTGCTTCTCAGAGGTGTTTCAGAGGGAGCAGCTTTCACTAGCGACAGGCTCAGTGAGATTTGGGAGCTGACCAAGCTGCAATTTCTGCTCGAGCTACATCTAGGGAATTTAGCTGCAAAAACTGTATTTATAAGCTTAGAGGGAGTTTGGTGTTGCTGACTCTCCCACTCTGTGGCGGGAGACTCGGAAATGATGGCTGATCCTATTGAGAACGACTGGATGTTTGACACTAATGAGGAAAAAATGCAAGGCTAAAACCATCCCAGATGCACAGAATTCAATTACTTGGCAGTATGGTTTGGTTTTTAGTGTATTTTGCAGTACATTAGTAATTGATCTGCACAGTATTTATAACTGCAGAGAAGCCCTAGATGAATGTTTGCCATGATTGTTACAAAATGTTCAATTCTGGGAATGAAATTTCTCCTCACTGTGATTGTTCATCTGATTTACAGCTAATGGAAAAGAGCTCTTCTGCGCCTTTCTGCAACAAATTGATCTCTGTTCTTCTGTAAAAACCCCAATACAAAGAATTTTTCTGCTTAAAAAAAAAAAAAAGAAATATGAAGAATCACACTGTAAGAAATGCTGAGAGCTGCGGCCTGGTGGATCAGCTTGTCCCATCTCCTGTGGCTTAGGGTGCTGGCCTTTCTGCCCTGGGCATCCCCAGGCCAGGAGGCAGCTCCACTTGTGTTCCAGAAGTGGAAGCTTCGTGGGCTCCAAAGGGCTGAAGTTACTGTCGAATCTGTTTCCAGCTTTGCCTTTTCTCTTCCCCTTTGGTCACTGGTGATTCGGGCGCCTGAATGAATCTCCCAGTATATTTTTCTGCTATTTCCTGGTCATCTTTCAGTAGAAGCTGGACTGCACAGGTGGTTTCCTGGCCTGCTCCTGGGCAGCTAAGAAAGATTTAATTTCTAAATCAGATGAAAGGGGTTAGTGCAGCCCACGTTGTTGAGGAAAGCCCGAGTGTGACAGTTGGGCTGCAGCTGCTGGCTGTGTGCCCAGACCTGAAGTCAAGTCCTGGAGGTGACTAAGTGGCATTTTTGTTCTGCTGGAGCCATGTGCTGTGGGGCAGAGTCAGAGTTTACCTTGCCTATAAAAGTGCCTGGCTGTGTGAGAACCAGCACAGTCCCCATTGAGTCTTGGGCAAACAGTGAGGAAAAAGACAGTCATTTTCCCCTGAGTTAGTCTTGCTTGCTTTCAAGCTATTGTGGGTGGATGGAGGAGAGCTAGGTGACGTGGCAGCAGGCAGGGTGAGCCCATGGTGACAGCAGCGCGTGCTGCTCAGGTTTTTCAGCTGCCTGACCTTCATGAGATGGTATTTGCCGTGTGTTAGGAGGAGAAAGAGCATCAGGGGATTAGTAAATGGGGACAGAGACAGTCTTTCCATGGCTGGGGAGGGAATAATGCATAACGCATGAGGCAGATGTCCTAGGAGTTACCTGCATAAACATCAAACCTTTTCCTGCTGTATCTGAGTCTTCATATCCCTCTCTCTAGGCACAGACAGCAAACTTGGTGCTGGAAGATGGAACGAAGATGAAGGGCTATTCCTTTGGCCATCCATCCTCTGCAGCAGGGGAAGTTGTGTTCAACACTGGCCTTGCTGGGTAAGGCAGAAACAAACCACTCTCAGAGCATGTGAAAGTGGGAAGGGGTGATAGAGCAGCTGCTTTTTCCAGACTCATAGGGTGCTTCTCCAAACCTGTGATGTTCTGTTCAGAAACACTGTCCTCTAAGGATATAGAGAAGGAAAGAGTTAAGGAAGAGACTTCAGTCAGTCCTTTTGTGTCAAAGAGAGTGTTTGTGATGATGAACAACTTTAAATAATGATATAACTAACCTTGGCAGTGAGGTATGCAGAGATCTGCCCTCTTCCCCTTGAAATGCAGGCGCTGCTGTTATAGAGCAGAAGAGCTCACAAGAACTGGCCAGTAAGCATCTCGGTTACATTTCTGTGTTGTCCCTCATGTTTCTGGGTCAAATATGGAGGTTGGAATCATCTTACAGCCTTCTGGACGATGGAACTTGCTGTCTGAGTGTGAAACTTTTAAATCCAGAGCTTCGCAGGCTGGGTTATCTATGACGTGGTGGTACAAACTGCAGTTAAAGTGTTTGAATTCTGTGCCCTTTCCAGCTAAAGAGGGTCAGAGTCATGCCTAACCTAGCATGGCTCTGGTGTCCTCTGGAGCAGTAGAAGCCTATGGCTGGTTTAGGACAGCCGCCAATTGCTGCAAATCCTTCAGGTAACTGTTCTGATAGAGGAAACTTGCCCAGAGGAATGAGGCCTTGGTGAGGAGAGGGACATAACTCTGGGGAAGTGAGACAGCTCTGAGGTTGCTGGTGCCTGAGCTTTGCCTGCTGTCTCTGCCCAGCTGCCTTGTGCTCTCGAGATTCTGCTCTCCCTCTGAGAAACCGGTGCCCTCTTGAAACAGGATGAGTTTTTAAATTGTCCTGTTGGTAAGAATGCTAAATTGCTGCAGAGGGGAATCTGTTTGCAAAGTTTTGCATAAGGAAGCAATTATTTAAGCATTTTGACAGCACTAATTACTTGCTGTGTTAATATACCTGCCAACAAACAACTGTTTAATATAGATCAGAATGATGGAGGGCACTAAAGTTCTTTTCTCTGTGATAGATTATGGGCAATAAATCTTGTCACGTTACAGAAGTCGGGCAGGACCTGATGGATTAATTTCCCTTCCACATGTTAGCGTGGCAGCAGAAGCTGTTTGCTCATTTTCTGGTGATTTGGAGAGGATGCATGTGAGAAGGGAGAAGAGTTTTGCTCTGGGGAACATATGGGGATAGAGGGAACATGTGAAGCGTAAGGTTGTCTCTTCAATGCGTTCTCCAGGAACCTGGTCTTGATTGATTTGGAGAAGAGGAGTAGGAGGAGAGTTCGCAGCTTTGTTGCAGATCATAGAAGTGACAGGATTTGCTGCAAGTGCAGGGGCTGCTGCCCAGTGCCGGAAACACTGTAGCTCTGCCTAGGCCTGCTGAGTAAGGCACTGGGTCCGAAGGGACCCAGCTAAAGGTTCTCATTGATGCAGTAAGAGGCTGAGAGCCTGTGTGAAGGAGGTGCTTTGGCATGTGCTTTGGCAAGGTTGGGGCCTTGTACGGCTTCTGTGGGCCTATAGCTACTTGTCGGTACAGGGAATGAGAGGCTAGGAAAGGGAGGATTTTGCCATGGCAGGTTTTAAGCCCTGAGTATTGCTTTCTAGGGCCTGACTGTAAATGTGGAGTGGAGTCAGTGAGCTCTGTGGTGAGAAAAAATTGTTGTTGTTCAGTACCTTTTCTCCTCATGGGAACTCTGTCACTCTGATCCCTGCCATAGAGCAGGGAGGCAAAGCACTTCGTGTACTTACAGCTTTGGGGTTTGAAGCAGCTGAAGCTGAGATGTTATCTGATGAGAACAGAGGGCAGAGTTCCATTTTGGGTGTAAAATGTTGAAATTTCATGAAAAAAAGCATTAGGATGCACTTCTTGGGACTTTGAAGGGGATAAATTTCCCCAAGCTCTAATGTTGTATCTACCCATTTGGAATGGAAGTAGAGGAGGGGAAGAGTTTCTCAACTAAGAGAAAGAATTAAAACTCCTAAAATATGTCCATACTTCAGTTAGCTCAGTGAATGCATTTGCTTTCACTATGTTTGCATGTGTTTACCCTGATAGTCTAGTAAGAGGAATGATTGACAGGAATTTCCTGAACCCAGGCAGGACTTTGAGCAGGTGCAGAGAGGTCTGGACCTTGCAGCATCTCTGGAGCTTCTGTCCCATCTGCTGCAGGGGCATCATGCCTGCTGAAAGGGCCCTGTGTTCCCACGCGGAGCTGAGCTTTGTGCCTCAGCCAAGCACAGGGGCTCTTCGTCCTTGTTTGCTGATCACAAATAGCATACAAAGGTTAATTACATTAGCTTTGTCTTTAATAGAGGTTTTTTTTTTTTGGAAGCATAACCTGTTGACTGGGAAGGAGAAAGATGCCAAATGTACCCGTGCCATGTGCTTCCTGCGATCATCCTGCACCTTGTGTGGATGTTTACAGCAGGAGTGTAGATCTGAGCACAGGGAGAGGCCTCCCTGGAAATATTTTGTAGCTGGGGCTCATCCAGCATGTCACTTCTCAGAGTTGGCTACCGGCCTGCATCATCTGTATCTGCCTGCAGCCATTCTGTTTAAACAGCAGCGACAGTAACAAGTTAGATTCTGCATAGGAAAGATTCATCTTGGAGCATCTTAATGCGTTTGGCTAAATACTGGTGTAGATAACTTCACAAGCTGCTGAGTTGCAGCTGCTTTTTGGTTGAAAAGCAGCAGTTGTTTAACAGCTTGCTGCACCAGTATGTAGCAATATAATGCATAAAGTGAGGGCCTGCTTACTGATTTACAGCTGCAAAATAAAAGCATGGGTAGACAGACCCTAACGAATGTGTCAGCCTCCTAGGAGTTGAAAGTGAGAATGGATCTGCTGGATCCAGAGCTGATACAACAGGTTTTGCAAAGCCTTAAATTTGATTTCCCTGTTAAAATCCAAAATGTTATTTTTGATCTCTCATTGCAGTGAAGTTCAACCACACTTCTAGAGCTGCCCTTATTGGGGAGAATATTCAGGCAGGTGCTTAAACATAATTGAAAGTTTTGACATAAACTCTGCTTCTGTCTTTCTGTCTTATGGAAATTCAGGCTTATCTTACTTATTTACTTGCTCTCTTGTTTTCCTCTCCCCTTTGCATTGCTTCTTCACCTAGATACACCGAAGCCTTGACAGATCCCAGCTACAAAGGCCAGATCCTTACACTAGCCAACCCCATAGTTGGGAATGGCGGGGTGCCTGACACGGCTGCTTTGGATGAAATGGGCCTCAGCCCGTTCCTTGAGTCTGATGGAATCAAGGTAAAACCAGAACTGATCAAAGGGGAGGTCTAGGAAGTTGCAGATGTGCATCTGTGCATCCAAAAATTGCAATGAACTTACTGTGTTGGAATGTGTGTGGCTCCAGGAGGCTTCTCTTGGTGGACTGAACCACATCTCTGGTCTCTACAGTCCTTCCTGACCCAACTGGCAGCATGTATTGAATTAAGAGAAGCCATAGGGTCTCCTGGTCCATTCTGGCGTTAAAAGCTGCCAGTGCACTGCAGGGTGGGTATTGTACCATGTTGGATGAACAGACATTCAAGTAGAGGTTGTAGTGTTACAGCCGTTCTTTCCTTCTACAAAAGAATAAAGGAACAATGTAAGAGAAATTTAAGTAAAGATCAAAAATTACTGCTGTTAAGCGTGTTCCAGAGGAGCAATTTGTCAGAGCATCTGAGGAGCCCATTTCTGCACTGTAGGGCCACCTGTGATGGCACCATGTGTGACGTGGCCTTAGAGAAGAGGGAGAGTCTCTCTAGGTGGGATCTCTGCGCTCTGTATCATATTGCTTTGCCAAGGGGGAGGAGAGCAGCCTCCATGTAGCAGTGGCAGCTCTGAAAAATGAAGCACAGTTATGTAATTGCAGTGTCAGTGAAATGCTTTATCCGTCCTGAGGTGACATGGCTCCTTTATAAGCTGCTAATGTCATTGGAAAATGGAGTTGCCTTTTGTAGAGAAATGTCACTTACAAGTGAAAAGCTTCCTTTAGAAAAAAAGTAAAACACTCTGGCTTAAATTTATCATTTCTTTCTAACAACATGTGTTTTCTCAGAAGGTCTGGGGCAAGCATGGAGTGAACCTTCAGTGCAAAAGGCAGTTTCTTCTCTCTGCAGGTTTCGGGTTTGGTGGTGCTAGACTACAGCAGTGAGTACAGTCACTGGCAGGCTGCTAGGAGCCTGGGCAAGTGGCTGCAGGAGGAGAAGGTGAGAGATGCAGCAGTAGCTGCTTTATGAACAGACCTGTGAAGGTGGGACCAGGGAAAAGAACTGCTGGCTTTGTGCTGCTAGCCACACTTCTCTGATGCTTTTACCAGTCTTGGGCTCATCTTGTGCTTCCTCCTTCTCTGGTTCTTCATCTATTTTCTTTTTCAAGGTGCAAAGTTATTTCCTGCTGCTGCTGTTCCTAGTGGTTGCCACAATCTCAGCCTCCAAAAGTTGTTTTTTGCTAAAACCCCACTGACCTGAAGCTGAGAGAATCAAGGATGTGGCAGCAAAGTGCCACTGACTTATGACAACTGGGAGGGGTAGGTGCCCAGGAATAAGGCAAAATGGATCTCAAAAATGAGGTAAGGGTTGCCACAAGAGCCTTTCTTTTTCCTCCTGTGCTTTTCAGTGCAGAAACTAGAGGTTTTGGAGAACCAAGCTGTTTGAGAATGGGGAGGGATGAGGAGTTAGTTGTTCTCTAACTTGCCCTTCTCTAATATTTCCTCTAGGTGCCTGCTCTATATGGGATTGATACCAGGATGCTGTCCAAATTGATTCGGGACAAGGTATGATCCCCCTCCCTTGATCCAGGTGCATTAAACTTGTCATTATGGGGCCCTTTTTCTGACATGGCAGCAAACCTGGAGTAATGATGCTGACTGCTGGGCTGCCTTCACTTCAGATGCTCAGATCCCTGTGCCTTGTGGGCAGCCGTGGCACTGTTTGTATCCCAATGATCCCCCTCTTCTTGGCTCTGTTCTGGGTTTCCTCTTCTAAGCCAGTGAACCAGCAAAGCTGATTTAAATGGTCGGCCTAGGGTAGCTGTGTAAACAGCCAGAGAGACAGCAACACTTCTGTGGGATTGTTTTGCATATCAGTTCATAGGCAGCATCAGCTCTATTCGACAGAAACTCGTCTGCTCCTCAGGGACGTAAAGGAATGCTTACATTGAGCTAAACTGGATTACTAACTCAGGCCAATTTTCCTTCCCTGAAGCCTTTTGTTATTTTTTAATAGTCATTATTTCTCCCTGATTCCTAAGAGCTGACAATTGAAGGACATGTGCAGGATTATGTTACTGAATGGAGGTTAATGTTAAGGTACATTTTACACTGACTAAAACAATGATCAAAGCCACTCTGCATATAAATTGTTGTGCCTCAGGGGCTCCTCTTTTATAATGGATTATTTGAAGTTGCTCTTTTCCATTTTGTTTAGGTGATCAATTTGCAATCTGCAGTCCAAACTCACACTCGCATTCATTCCACAGAATAAAATATGAATGACCCAACTTGAATAGAGGAATATTTGCAGAAGTGAATTCTTATGGGAAAGTAGGAGGTTGTCTGGCCCTTAGACAGCAGATAAGTGCAGCTTAGTACAATAGAGAGTGGCAGTACATTTTCTGCTTTCTTGATAGATGCCATTTAATGGATCATCATTCCTTTCATCCAAAGTAAATATGCTTTCAGTATTTATCCAGTAGCTTAGCAGGAAGTTTATGGCACTAAGGGCTAGTATACTGGGACTCCGGGTAGTAGTTTTTTTTTTAAATGATGCATAATGTAGCTTCTTCTCTCAGTCCTCTCAGTCTGTTTTTTGTTTTGTTTTGTTTTTTGGTGGAGGGCTACAGTGGGGACATAGCAAACAATGTTTTGCTCCCTGTCCTCTTATAAATTGGGTGTGAGAAAAGGGTTTCATTGTGATCAATGCATAAATCAGCAGTGACTTGTTAAATTGGATTCTAAAGGGTAAGTGCAAAGTGCCATTTCACTGTGTAACCCAGTGCCAAAGTAAGCAAAAGTGCTTGTTTATGAGGGTCTTGTCAATGAGCTTTTGTGGGGCAGGATGCAAAGGGGCAGTTTCTGTGGCTTCCAGAAGCTGAGCCTTTTCCAGGGGGCAGTGGCCTTCTCAGCTCTTCCCCACAAAGCAGCCTAGGGGAGATCTGCCGCCAGCCACATTCAAGGGCAAAACTCCCTTTCAAACTTAACCCTGGTAGCACACGTGACAGTCCAAGGACCTGGCTCCTCCTTGCCTTAAGGAAGTGGTAAGGATATTTGAGGTACAACCAAGCACCAGGTTAGGGTAAGAATATTACCATGAGAAGGAAATATTTCCTTCCCAGGGTCACAGCAAGATGCTTTGGAACTTGTTGTCCCTTTTCCTATGCCCTTGCTCCTTCCAGCTCCAGCTTCTACCTGCTTGTCTTCCTTCCATGAACCTTCTACCTTCTTCCTGGGTAATGCAGGCAGCTGAGCAGGGCTGTCCTGGCTTCTGTGGGTGGTAAGAACAGCAAAGAGCAGAGCTTTTTCACAGTGTTTTTTAATAACTCATTCAGCAAACAGCTGTGCTGACCTGCCTCCCACACAGCTTTTCCTTACAGCTTTTCCTCTGCTGCCTCTCAGCTGTCTACGATGAGTGGTTGAAGACCTCACAGGAGTTTTCCAAAGCCAAAAAGTTGTAAGCTGCCTTGTGGATTGCTCCCAGACCTACAAAATGGGGATGTGGGGAGCTGAATTTTGATCCTCCTGGAAGGCAACCCATTTTCCTGTCATTAGGCTGCTTGCCAAGCTGCTTGTTAACAGCTTTTACTGCTAGCAGTGCCTCTTCTCCAAATGAAGGTTGTTTAAATAGCTTTCTGATACCAAGAAAAACTTATGAACTTCTGAGGAAGCAGAAAGTGGTTATAAGCTGTCAAGAAACCATCTCCAAGCAGCTGTTTGAGTTCCTGTGCCTGTCAGCACCTGCCCTAGTATTCACAGCTGCTGCTTTGCTCATGCTTAGCTGTTTACTGCTGTATTTCCACAGGGCACTGTACTTGGGAAGATTGAATTTGAAGGTCAACCTGTGGAGTTTACAGACCTGAATAAGCAGAACTTAATTGCAGAAGTGTCAACCAAGGTGAGAACTCTCGTCCCAATGCTGTATACTCCAGATATTAACTGCTCTCCGTTTGCCCTACAAATCATCCCTTTTGTCCAAACAAACAGTTTGGGACCTATTCTAAACTATGTGTCTTTTTAGATCTTTAGAGGGCTGTGACCACAACATCATCTTCCTCAAATCCCTATGACTCCCTAGGTACTGTGTTGAAGATGTTAAATGAGCTGTGTTGATCTTGAGCAGTCTGGATAGTGCTGTGCACTGGCCAAGGATTGTCTGTTACAATGACAGGATCAAGATTTATTGGAGATACAGTTAGAACAAGTATAGAGGAGGATGTTTCCAGACATAAGGATTTTTTTTTCCAGCTGTTTCCCTTAAATAAAATTCCAGGAAGCTTATGAAGCTTAATCTGTGTTCAGGTGTACATTTTTTGAGTGATTCCAGAGGGCTTCTTGGGGTGTGAAAACAGGCCAAGGTGGTGGATTCCTTCTATGAAAAGATTGTTTGTCATGTAGCACCAGGCAGAATGGCCATGGAGTTTAGCATCTCTTCATAAGGCAGCCCAGCTGTGAAACAGAGGTGTCAAGAAAGCTGATTAATAGGGAATTACTTAATGTTTTTTTTTTTAAAAAAAGTATGCTAACTGCAGTTACTTAACAAATAAATAGTTCTCCGTTGTTCAGGAAGAAGCAGTCCATAAATCGCTCTGTATCAGTATTACAGCTATCTGTTTATCTGTATTGCAGTGCCAAGGCCTCTAGAGCATACAGCAGGGTTTGACTTCCCCCATCTCGCAGCCTTGTTGCAACAAGTGGCTGTACAATGCCTGACGGTCTGAATTTGGGACTGAGGCAGGTAGTCCCTGGTGGCAGTTTACATGTATATACACATATAAACCAGCATTAAAGCTTCCACTTTCACAGAAAAATGAAAGAAGTATTAATGGTTGGTGCTTCTAGAGATTTCCTTGGTTGGTGAGCACCAGTTGTTTCATGTTGGCCAATAGTCATTCTACTGCCCTGCTTCCCTATGTTTGAGAGGGGTGATCTGTCATTTACAGCATAGTCTGTCTTTTTTCTAATCCTATCAACAGGAAATCAAAATATATGGTAGAGGGAATCCAGTTAAAGTGGTAGCTGTCGACTGTGGGTTGAAGCACAACATCATCCGTCTGCTAGTGAAGGTAGGTGGGTACTTTACACCCTGCGGCTCTTGCTTTGCTTTGGTGTGAGCCTGGTCTGTGGGCTGTCTTTTGTGTGTGCTCACTGGGCCTTCTTTCTACCTGGATATAGTCATCCTAGTAGCACATTCACCCCTAACATGGAGTATAATTTGGGGATGGTTCCTGAGGACTGACTAACGTTTTCTGAGCTAGATACGTGATACCACAGGCAGCAAGTGCTGAGGCAGCCTTTCAGCCACCAGAAAAGCTAGAGGGTGAACTGAAGAGACAAGGCACAACCTTAGGGCTGTCAGATCCTAAGTTAGCAGTTAGATTGGATGCCCTGTATTAAAGGAAAACAAGTGAATGTGTTTTATGTGTGTATGTTTTTGTTTCATTAAGTTTTCATCTCATTAATGGGTTTCAAACCTGGCAGTCACTGAGAAGACTCAGATACCAAGTCCCTAGCCATTTTGTGACAATAATCTGGACGGATAGTAGAGATGAGTCTCATTACTGTCCCTAATGAAGGAAAGGCTGAAATCTGATCTCAGCCTTTGTGGGTCATCAGGGAATGGGAACAGCCTTCAGACTCAAATTCACTTGTTCTGCTGCTCCGTCTATTGCTTGTTTCCATCTTGTTCCTTTCCCAGCGAGGTGCAGAAGTGCATTTGGTGCCATGGGACCATGATTTCACCAGCATGGAATATGATGGACTCTTAATTTCTGGAGGTCCAGGGGATCCAATGAAGGCCCAGGAGGTGATTCAGAATGTTAGAAAGGTACAGCACAAGAGCCACAGGCCAGTTTTCTTATTTCCATTTATTTATGTGTCTGAAATCTAAATGATTGTTTTCACTAGGATGT
This sequence comes from Tinamus guttatus, assembly GCF_000705375.1. The sequence goes on from NW_010589474.1 coordinate 56,721, forward strand.
TATGGACAATTTAGTCAATTAATTTGCTTGCCACATTCCTCATTTCTGTCTACTGAGAGGTCTCCAGTCCAGTGGTTGCAGACCACTGTGCAGACCCTCATGAAAATGAGTATCACCATTATTTTATCAGTGCCTTGAAGTACCCAGTGCTCATTCAGCACCGCTGTCAGCTTGTGAAAAAGCAGCCCTGTTTTCACAGTTGCTTCCATTTGAAATAATGTCGTGCACTAAATGCCCTGATATAATCTGTCATCATTGGTTCACCTTGAATAGACTGAGACATGGAGCTGTGCTTCGAGGTTTCCCTTGCAAAGAGAGGAGAGGAGGAAACTTGCCTCCATGTAGTTTTGCCACCTTGCCTTCAGTCTTTTTCCAGGCCCATGTGACTATTGTGAGGGAACTGCAGTAGAGCTGGGCTTACTGCATGGTTTATGCTGGAATTGCTTGGCAGTCACTTCACTACCTCTGGAAAACCTTTTTGTTTTAGGTCCTGGAGAGCGATCGCCCAGAGCCGTTGTTTGGAATCAGCATGGGCAGTTTAATCACTGGAATAGCAGCTGGAGCCACTTCCTACAAGATGCAGATGGCCAACAGGTACAGCAGCGACAGCACAGGATGCACGCACAGGCACAGCACTCCGAAGTGCCCTAGAGCAGCAATACTTTGTTCCTGAGCTGCCTTACAAGGAGCTAATGTAGTAGTAGCATTACTTCATTCCTGGCATTTTCCTTGCCTTAAATTTAAACTGCAGTGTTGTGCACTGTGTTTTTTTGAGTGCTTTGGAAGTATTTGTTCTAATTTGTCCCCATCAAACTGAAGGATAGCAAAGTTTCTACTAGAATGTATCCCTCTGAGAGGCTGCCAGTGCTGCACATCTAATAGGGAAGTGCTGTGGGCTTGCCCACAGCTCTCGGCTGTCAGTGACTGTGACACTGGGACATATCCTGCACCACTTCCCCCGTCTTCCCACCCTTTCCTTCCCCCCTTCTCTTTCAGAGGGCAGAACCAGCCGGTTCTGAACATGCTGAATGGACGGGCTTTCATCACTGCTCAGAACCACAGTTTTGCCATCGACAACTCTACCCTCCCACCAGGCTGGAAGCCTCTTTTTGTGAATGCCAACGATCAAACAAATGAGGTGAGCACATGTCTTCTGGATCCCTACGCACCACAACGCTTAGACAGCGAAGACTTCCTCCCTTTATTTCATCCCCTGGAAACTTGCTGTGGGTTTACAACTAGTCATCAGTCTGTTCTTAATGATCTGATCCTTTGTTTGAGGACTTGCCTTAGAGGCTCGAGAGGGGTGAAACATTGCCAGGATTCTTTATAGTAGCCCAAAGTATTGGATCATGATAAGGGCCTCATGATTTCCCTTGAAGAGCTGCTTTGTTAACTTGGTGTTTTCCTAACTGTTAGTGGTTCTCACTCTGCTATCCTTGTCTTCAGGGTTTGTGGCACTGGGACACTTAACGTATCCACTGTCTTGTATTGAGCTCTTTGTAGCCTGGTCTAGGAAAGGAATATTTTTACACTTGGATTTGGTCAGTTAACATAGAATCACAAAAACTGGAGGTCAGGAATTAAATTTCCCTTTGTGACCCATAGAAAGGGTCACTTGCCTCTTCGAAGATCTAAGATAGAGGCTTCATGTCAAGTGTCCTACACTTAATAAACAGAACAAATAAATAAATAAAAACGCCCAAGAAAAGCCTTGAACAACCCCTTCTCCCTCCCCCTCTCCAAAAAAGCAGCAAACAAAAAGACAATCAAACAACTCAAAAAATCCTGCAGTCTTGGCCTCTGGAGGTTCACAACTGAAAAAAAGAAAAAGTATAGGTAGGAAACAGTATCCCATAGCACCATATAGGGGTAATTCTTCCTTTCTGTTCATTTGCCCATAAGCAAGGAGGTGTCTAAGACGATTGTTTTTATTTCTGCAGGGAATTATGCATGAGACCAAACCAATTTTCACAGCTCAGTTCTACCCAGAGGCAAATCCAGGGCCAACAGATACAGAGGTGAGTACAGGATTTATCTGGTTTTGCTTTGAGATGGCTTGGAGACTATAGGCACACACTAGCTAAGGTGAAAAGCCTTTATATGGTGACAAGCCTAAATCTAAATCCTAAAAGAGGCCCAGCCAGGCATGAGCTCGTGCCTGCTTAGCTTGATCCACTGCTAATTATAAGCAGCAACAAGGTGTCTATTGACTTCTGTGGGCTCTGGATCAATGATTCCATTCGTATGACTTGCATGCTCTGAGTCCTGGTGGGATTATTTGTGTGTTGGAAGTTACTGAAGTGTTGAAGCCTTTGCAGGATCAGGCTCAAATCTCTTGTACCTGGGGTGTTTGCAAAAAGGAAAAAAAAAATCTATCTTACAGAAAAAAAATACTAGCCAGATGCTTTGTAATAAAATCATTGACTTTCTAATACAATTTAGTTCCAGCTTCAAATTTAATAATTACTGTAGAGTTATGTAAATGGATTCACACTTCCTCACTCTTGTTCTCCTAAGTGAAATGAAATTTTAATCCCCCATCTGTGACTTCGCACAAATTCTATAGCACTTGCTTGTGTAGTCACAGGGTATGACTAAGCAGCAGCAGGGGATGTGCAAGGCAGGGAAGGCATGTCTGAACATAAATACACTATTTAGCATTTCTTGCGAAAGCAAGCTTGAAGAATACTTAGAAATGATTTATTTTAATCTTAATTTGATACTGTTGATTAAACCTCCAAATAAATCTCTAGATATCAAGAAGTTTTCTACCAGTCTGCTTGACTTGCAGTTTTGAGTTCCTTTAAATTCACCCTCAATTATGTATTTTCCAAGCCGTTGTGCATTTCCTGTGCTTGTAATTGCCATTGGTGATTCCCTGCCAGCAGCCGCGGGACCTGCATGACCAGGAGCTCTGCGAGTGCTTTTGGGGCAACTGGAGCCTCTCCTGTGGCTCCTGCATGCCAAGAAGGGCTGCCCTGCATTCTTTGAGGCAGGCAGGGTAGAGGAAGCTGGAGAAAAATTTTCTTCCATCTGCTCTGGCCTCCCCTCTGGAGGGCAGTGCTGACTTAGCTCTGCAGAGAACACAACTTTTGGATCCCAGCTCCACAGCAGGCTCCGTTCCATGTAGTTCCCTTGATCTAGTTAAACGTATGGTCTTCCGATTTTTATCTTTCAGTGCACAGTCATTTATTAAGCAGTCAGCTGTGTACAAGCAGAGCACGCAAACATGATTTATGTGTGTTTTTCCCCTGATATGACCTCACTTTCTTGAATGCAGCTTTGTCAGATATGTCAGAAATCATTAAATAAACTTCAGATATGATCCCCTCACTTCTCTGATGGTGTAAATGTACCTCCTAAAGGTAGCAGAGCAAAACTGGTGACTTTAGCTCACGAAGGGCCCATTTTGACCTTCTTTGCTTGGTATTACTTCATTTTACTTTGGGGATTAAATACACGATTTGTGTTTTTTTCCTAGTTTCTCTTCGATTCATTTATGTCCCTGATTAAGAAGGAGAAAGGCACTACCATTGCCTCTGTCCTGCCCAAAGCTGGAGCAGCATCTTCCAGAGTAGAGGTCAGTGTACAGATACGCATTATTCCTGCCTCTCAGTGAGGATAGAAGCTGTTAAATCCTACTGAGAACAGGATGCAAAACACACAGCATAAAAACCTGAGCAGCAATGCCAAAGACAGGGCTATCATATAAAAGCTGTTAGATCTTTCTGCCTGTCTTGAAATTTTCAGGTCTCTCGTGTTATTAACTTCTTTTTTTTGGAGGAGGTTTTAAGATCTGACATTTCATATATTTTACTTTAGTTCACCCAAGAAAGGAGCTCTCCTCAGTATATGAGGTGCCCTGGGATAATCTGGCCATGAGAGTTTGCCAGCAGCTTAATGCTGAGGCTCTGTTGCTTAGCAGATGTGTCTGGAATTCTTAGTATGAGATGAATTTCATACAGTTTTGCTATCTTAGAAAGCAGCTGGACTTCATGGGCAGCCAGACCAAGGCACGGTTGCTTATAAGCATGTGATACAATTAACACATTTTTTGTATGCCTTATGCATAAGACATGTATTTCTCTAACCAAATACGCAGGGAAGAGGTTTAGCAGAAATAGCCTTGAAAGTAAAATTGCAGTGTTTTGAATGTGACTTTTCTTCCCTTTTATAACTTGCATTTTGTAATTTGTAGCTGTTCTGTGCAGGTTGTTCATTCCCACCACTGTGGGAAACGTGTTGACTGTTTCATACCATTTCACACTTTCAGGTCTCCAAAGTTCTTCTCCTAGGATCTGGGGGTCTGTCGATTGGTCAAGCAGGGGAATTTGATTATTCTGGATCCCAGGCTGTGAAAGCCATGAAGGTGAGAGGATGCTCTGAAAACGTTCATCTGCTTTGATTTAATTTACTTTCCCCTCTTGTAGCTACTGTCACTGCTACATCCAGCTGTCACAGGGGCAGGGAAGTTGGTGAGAATTAGTGACTGTCAGTAAATCTAACTAGTTTCTTCTGGTTTGGAATTTGTTGTTTGAGTGGTCTGAGTCAACTACTCAGAGTTACCTACCAGAGAAAATTTTTCTTGAGTTTGTGTTGCAGTCTTCAAGCAGTTTGTTACTTGAGGTGGGTGTCTGGTTGCTCCTGACTTGTCATTATTGTCCTCTGCCCTGGCTGAGTGAATGTAAATGTAGAGAAATCTGGTCAGCAGCATCTGAGCTGAAATTATTGCAACTTTTGTGGTATGCAGACACACTGCAAGGCTGAATACTGAGGAAGGCTGAACCATAGTCTTTGTAAATGTTATATATGATCTTTATTTTACATGGGATAAACATTTTACATGGGATAAGCATTTTAAGTTTTGTATATTCCAAGCTCTGTTCCCAGAATAAATTCCTAATCTTAAAAGGAATGAATGAAAAGTTCTTCCTCGGGATGGATTTTGTGCAGTAGTCTTGCTGCCCAGTTTCTGCTGTTCCTGTTTTGAAGACTGTAGGGATGAACGTTTGCTGGGATGAAGGGAAATGCCTGTGTGCTCCTGTATGTGCCTGAAAAATGAATGCTTATGGGGAAATCCTTGTGTGTGTCCTGCTCACAGCCTTCTGCATGCGACATGCATGACGGGTTTCTGCATGCCGTTGGCAAAGGGAGATGCCCCTTTAAGAATAGTCTTAAAATTAATCTGGGGTAGGTCAGGGTTGAAACTCGGTCTTAAAACACATCTGATATTGGGTGTGCTTTGTTTGTGCCCTGTATTGATGGTGCAAACTGCTAGTTCGAAATGGCTTATATCATCAAGAAGACAAGAACAAATTAGTGGACGGTGGCAGAGTTGGTGAGCACACATAGGAGTTGGAAAAAAGGCCCCTCTCTTGCCTTCATTTTCTCTTTTGTCCTTCAAACTCGGCTCCAGTTTCTGGAATATGAAATGGTTTTCATGATAAATTTCCCTAGCCCGACCTTCCACAGTGCTTTTCCTTCCTGCGGTCGCCAGGCAGTGGCTCTGCTCTGCAGCCTCCTCAGCCGCTCCAGCGGCAGCTCCAGCTCTTCCCGGCCCTGCTGGCTTCCGTGGCTGCGAAGGGAAAGCTGGACAGGATGGGTGGAAGGCAGTGAGGGCACTTCATGGGAGGCAAGAGATTGCTTTTCTCCTTATACTTTCTATTTTTCCCTCTTTTAAAGAATCAATGTTGTTTCTTATTGCTACACTCTGCTGATTTCTGCTCTTCTTCCTAGATCCTGGGGCGTTTAAAGACGTGCGCTGTTGTTTGCATTTAGTGCTACACAGTTAAGTGTGTGCCTCTTTTTATGAATAAAGCCCTTGTGGGGTCTCCCCCCAGTCAGTGGGTTTGTATTGGCAAGAATGTGCCTGAGAGGCAGGAAGGTCCCATGGGGGCCCTGGGAGCATCTGAGGATAACGGAGACCGATTCATGGTCATCTGAAAACCTTTCTTGATTACTTGCTTTGGGGATTCTCCCAAATCTTCTCCATACAGGTGGGTATTATACAAAGGCAGAAGTTTGCCCGTGGAACCCTTTCCTTCAAAAAATGGATTAAAATCCAGGATCCTCAAACAAATGGGCATGATGTGGTGTCAGTAAAATATGTCTGTCTTGGCACAGTGGGCATTAATTCTGCTCATTAATCACCTTCCTTATCATTGCCAGCTGTCCTTAAGGTATATAACCATGAATTTTTGGGAACATTCATCAGGGGAGGCTGTTTTCCTTAGAAAACTGTCCTTCTTCCTATGCACAGCTGTGAAAATTGTCCTGTTTGGGGCGATTTCTCTAAAACACCAATATTTTCCATAACGGTTTAATCTCTTCTTTTCCTGCCCTGCTCCACACCCCTTCAAGGAAAGTACTTTTCAGTGAAAAAAATCCAACTTTCTATGAGAAAGTGCCACAAATTTATGGCCAGCCTTTAAGAGGTATTTTACGTTATCAAAGGAAAATGAAGAAATGTCATTCAGTGTCTGAACTTAGTAGGCAGAGCGAACATTGTGCAAGAATCCCACTGTTCCAACTGAGTTAGATATTTATTCTCACAAACAATTGATTAAATAATCCCAAATTTGAACCAAGCAGAGAAAAATCCTGTGGTGTTTTCGTATTGTTTCTGAACTGAGGGGAAATAGCAAGTTCTGTACGGGTCCTAGTAATGCTCCCATAGCATTTGCTTGGGGAGTGTCTGTCTTGGGCTTAGGAAGCAAGGGCTTACCTCCTCCTGCTTTATTCTTTCTTTTTTACCATTTCTGATCACAGTTCCTGTTTGTTTTGAAAGTTTCTATTCTCATTTCTTACTGTCTCTTTCCATATAGTAAATCTTTGTCTTAAAATACATTGCATCTCTAGTTAGGATTGTTTACAAAGGATTTGCTTCCTTGTAGAAGCTTCCTGTCTTAAGTTGAAGAAGATGAGAATGACTTCCCATAAAATCAGGCCACAGACTTTATAGTTCCTGGTGCACCTTTTCGTAAAGCAGCAATGCATAATCTTCCTGAGTTTGACATGTATTTTTAAGTTTGGCCACATTTTAGTCTCATCATTCTTAGGTGAACTTGGTATTACCCAGTAATACTTTGAGAGGAGAGTTGATAATCTCTGCTCTGCCTTAAACTTTTGCACTATTGGGCAAATCAGAGTGAAATTTTGCAAGTGGCTGGGAGGGTGGCAAAACTCACTGATATAGCAGGAGACAGATTATAAACCTTGGTTTCTCTTTATTTCAGTTTCTCATTTGTGACAAATAGTGGTGTGTTTTTTTGACTAACCCTTGCCTTGCATATGGAAGCAAACTGCATCTTTTATTACCTACAATATCAAACTAAAAGGTTTGGGAGAAGGTTTTTGAGTGTTACTTCAGAACACCATGAGAGATCTTCAAGTCTTTCTGAGTCTACAAAGAGACCTCACACCTGTATGATTTGTATTATTGCCATCTTCTGTATAAACAGAGGTGATAACCACCAGGAAAATTTTTGTTTTTTTATTTTTTTCTGAAAAGTGTATTCTTGTACTTTTATCTGTGGGTACAAAAATTTGAGCTATTCCGTCACCTATGATCAAGGAGCTATTGCTTGGCAAGAAAAGACATATTTTTGATTAAAAGTACATTGTTTTGCCATTTTTGGTCTGACTTCCAACAGAAAATCAACATACATGATTATGTTGGTGTGACTTCTCGTTTCCCCGGTGTAACTTCTGAACATATTAAACAATTTCAAAGAAATTTTGGATTGCGAGGGTGTGTCCATTCCCTCAAGTTCCATAAAAGAAAAGAACCAGTGTCAATGTCAGTCTGTTACAAGATACCAGAAATACATTATGGGAGGAATCCGCAAGGAACCACGCTTTGTAAATCCTTCTCTTGCCATCAGCCTTGTTGAAGGCCATTCTTCCTTGCTGCAGATAATGCTGTTACCTCCTTTTCCACATGAATTTAATGCAGGCTTTCATTTATCAGGAAGAAAATGTGAAAGTCATCCTCATGAATCCCAACATCGCCTCGGTGCAGACCAACGAGAGCGGCCTGAAACAAGCCGACGCCGTCTACTTCCTCCCCATCACCCCACACTTTGTCACGGAGGTCATCAGGGCTGAGCGACCCGATGGATTAATCCTGGGCATGGGTGGCCAGACAGCTCTCAACTGTGGTGGGTGCAGAATAGGTGCCCTGGCTCTCCCTGCAGCTGAACCCCTTGCTCCCACCACGTGGTCAGCAGACTTGATTTCTACAGACATGTAGGACCCATGTGCCTGATGCACTACCCAAGTTACCACAGGGAATGGGCAGAGGTGCTGGCTGTGGGGCAGTGAGTAGTTGTTAAGCTTCAAACATTATATCTAATGGCTGCTTCTGATACTTGAATTTGGATATTCTGCTTTGCACCTTACCTCTGTGTTGTTGTATTTGGATTGGGGATATTCCAGCTATAAGCACTGATCTGATGAGTGAACAATTTGAGGCAGAGACCAAAATGAAAAGTTAGTTGCATTTAACTCCTTGTAGCTGTATCCAGAAATATCCATCTGTTTTGGATTGCAGTTGGTAAACAGTAACTTCAAACAGTACCTTCACTGCTAGTGCCAGGTTTTATACATTTTAGGCCAGAAACTTTCACTTTGTGGCTTATATCTTCCGGATACTTTCTTCTTCATCCACCTTCAGTCCTCAGAGCTCTGACTTTGCTTGTGCTGCAGGAGTGGAACTCTTCAAGCAAGGAGTGCTGCAGGAGTACGGCGTGAAGGTCCTAGGTACATCAGTTGAATCCATCATGGCTACAGAGGATAGACAGCTCTTTTCTGACAAACTGACTGAACTGAATGAAAAGATTGCTCCTAGCTTTGCAGTGGAGTCGGTAAATCAGACAATTTTGAAAATGTGGTTACCTGTTGGAGTTATCTTGGAAAAAAAAAAAAAAGTTTTTTTGTTGAATGCTTAATACAGCTGTGGACACCTTAGCTTGGACCCTTTGATCACTCCACAGTGATTGATGTTGGTTCACAGTGATTTAGAATGGGTGAAAGCAAAATTAAGCACTTGAAAATATAAATTAATTTAGCCACTGACAAGAAAAATAAATTAGGTTGGTATCATATCTGTGCTGCAGTACAAATACACCATTTCAGTGGCTTTTTTTAAATCTTGTGCTGGCTGTATAGGCTTTAGGATTTCAGGTCCTCGGAATCAGCAGTACTGAAATCCCTCCTGAAGATGAAAGAGTAAAAAAGTAATTGGTTCAGTGGGAAGGACCATTTGAGTTTGGAGGAAACTGTTAAACCAAGAAGTCTGTTGGAGTGGTTATTTGATAGTATAGTCTGGGAAGGCAGAGCAGGTAAGGTCATTTCCTTGGGAAGTCAGCAGCAAAGTCAACATGAAACTTTAGAACAGAAATCACTTCCCAGTGTCCATGCTCCTATTTCTGCTTTTTGTCAGAACAAAGCAAGGTTACAAAGCTGGGTTAATTCTTCTTCATTTCTTTTCAGACAATGTAGTGTCTTACTGATGGGATTTCCAGTCAAATAAGCAGATGTAGTTTAAGACTCTCTTCAGCTTAGTTGTTACCATTGCCTTTGAAACCTCTTCCCATCTGCTTTAAGGTTGAAGATGCTTTGAAGGCTGCTGAAAAGATCGGCTATCCTGTCATGATACGTTCTGCCTATGCCCTTGGTGGTCTGGGATCGGGCATATGTCATGATAAGGAAAGTCTGCTGGATCTTGGTATCAAGGTTTGTCCGCAATTGCAAACCCTAAAAATGGAGTCAGGATCTTTGATTTTTAGATATTCTTACATATATTCTTACATTCTTAGATATAATTACAAACAGTGGAGTTACAAGTAGTGTACATACCTTAATACCTATCCCTATAATGTTATCATAATAACTTTTAATGTCCTCTTCCCATAATTCCTGCTCCTAACTTAGGTAATGCAAATGATTAAATGACATATCAGTTCAAATCACTAGAAAATAGTCATAATTTGAGCAAATGGTTCAGTAATTTTGAACAAACCCCTCCCACCATAGTAGACTCCTTTCACTTGCCTTCAGGAACGAATGATACATGAAAGGTGCTGAGGGTGTTGAAACCTCTGAAGAGCTCAGCGATAGCTTTGAGGACAGAAGAGCTAGGAATCTTGAAACCCCGCTGTGTAAATGTGGTGGTTTTCCTGGGTGCAAAGTTCATGTAGAGATTTAACAGGACAATACTTCAAAATTTGACATTGTCAAGCTGTCTCTGGCTAAGAAACGCCAACTCTCATTTTGCAGGAACTCTGCGATTATTTCCTAATATTTTCTGTGAAAAGTAAACACAACTGCTGGGAAGGAAGCCTAATTTCTGGGAGAGAAAAAAAAAAAAAATCTCAGATTGTCTTTAAGAACCCTGGTTATCTATTTTTCCTTATTTGCTGAGGTTCTTAATCCCTCCTGAATCTCTAGAAAGAAACTCTGCTGGTGCCAGCAAGAAGAGCTCTATGTGAGAATTATTTTTTTATACTCCCTTGTGCTGCTGTCATGCTAACAGATTTTGGGTCCAGTGTGCACAATGCTGAAAAAATATCTGCTCAGGCAATGCCTGTCCCAGGAAGTCTCAGGAATAAGATGGACAAGAACAGGAAAGAGGCAGTGGACCCAGTAACCCCATATTAAGGGCTGATAGCTGAGATTGGGAACTGTGCACGCTCAAGCCTGAACATGGTCTATATCCAGAAAAAGGAGGTTTTTATTCAGAGATGCTCTGAGTAGCTGTCTGAATGGTTCACATCAAAACATTTTTTCAGTAGGAAAACCTGGTTTTGATCAGCATTTCTTTTTGCTAATGAAAATGTTTTTGAATGTCTCCATTTTTCTCTGAAAATATTTAAAGCAACAACTCTTTTTATAGGCATTTTTTGTAAAATTTTATGGGTGGTGCAGTTCATTTTTTTAGTAAAATATTCATGTATCTGAAACATCCATTTTTCTATTAGAAGTCTAATTCTGTTTTACTATTTAAGTTTTTCTTCAAAAATAGTGCTAAAGGATCTTCAGCATTTTGCATAAAGAACAATATTTCACAATTTACTATGTAAAATAATTTGGGTATTTTTGGATTAGCTTGGCTCTTGGCTTGCAGTTCCATGGCTAAGCAGAACCTCTGCTCTTTCCCCTTCAATTAAGGAGACAATCTGTAGTCTTCCTATGAACCAGATTTTCAAACCCTGGACTTTGGGCATGACTGACGCTGTATATAATTCAGATAACTGATCACCTGCAGGCTTGGCTTTTCATAGCACAGCCAATTTAAGTAATCTGGCCTTGAGTTGATGTCTCCTGAGTCAGCTCCTCTTGAGTAATGGGAGGCACTAGAGAGCAGGATGTGTGAAGTACCACTCCTCTAGCTTAGGTTTATATTTTTTTTACAAGTGCAGCACCTGAGCTAAGGGCAGCGTCTGCGTTGCAGCTTGAGCTGGCTGTGCAGAGGAGACGAGGCTGAAGGCTGATTTATGGGCAGCATTAAAAAAGAGAAGTTTTGTAAAGGACGGATTGGTAATGTGCCTGTTACCTTCTAGGATTTCAAGCGAGATGTGATTAATGCTTTATGTCTGCTAATATTAAGGCCATTTATTCACTTGGATTATACTCATTTACCAACAAACTGTATTTTTCATTTTTGTCTTCTGTGCTGAGGAGCGCTTTAAGGAATAGTTTAAGAATAAATCATGAGTCTTGCTTCCGTTTAATAGGCCAGTGATAAGCAGCATTATTAGTGCTGTTAATTAAGCAATATTTGCTAGCAGCTCCCATTGCTCAGTCATTTAGCTTTCTGCGCAGTTATTCACCTGAAGTCCACCCATATGCACAAAATCAAGTATGTCTTTTGCAGGATTGAAGCCTTAGATATTTTTATATTCTTATTAATTATTTATATGCCATTCCAAGCTCAAATGCCTAGCTGTATTTTCTGCCATCTAATCACATAAATATTTTCCATGCCTTTCAAATGAAGTTAATGCATAATTTTTTTTTTCTTTAAAAGGTGTTAGTCATCAGTGCTATAAACTTAGCTAATCTTTTTTTTGTGTGTGTGTGCGCTGCTCTGGGATGTCTGGAGAGGTGCCACAGCAGCTTGAATATGAGAACATGTTCTAATAAGATTTTCTTACTGTTCCTTTTCTATAACATATCCCCAGGCGTTCTCAATGACTAACCAAATTCTGGTGGAAAAGTCAGTTGTTGGCTGGAAGGAGATAGAGTATGAAGTTGTGAGAGATGCTGCTGATAACTGTATTGCTGTCTGCAATATGGAAAACATTGATGCTATGGGAGTCCACACAGGTAGGCTTGTGTGCTGGGTGGCTCACCACAAATGGTTGTTTTCACATTTCCATTTTCACATTTCACAGCAGATTTTGCTAGGCTGAACCTGTGGTTATGATCCCATTTTCCACAAGATGACCAGTCTTGTGCGCTCCTTGCACCCGTGGTTGGAGTATTAGTTTGACTTTGTTGCTGGGAATAGAATAGCAAAGAAAGTGACCTCTGTGGCTAGCATTTTCTGCCGCTGAAGTGCTTCTTTTTCCTTCTCTTGTTGATTTGTGATAAACAGGGGATTCTGTTGTAGTGGCTCCAAGCCAGACGCTCACTAATGAGGAGTTTCAGATGCTGAGGGATCGTGCCATCAAGGTGGTCCGGCACTTGGGCATCGTGGGAGAGTGTAATATCCAGTTTGCTCTGCATCCAACTTCCCTGGACTACTACGTCATTGAAGTTAATGCCAGGCTCTCAAGAAGTTCAGCTTTGGCATCCAAAGCGACAGGGTAAGATTATAGATATTGACAAAAAAGGATGAGGGGAGAGAGGAGAAACACACTGAGAAAATTATGGCAAAGGACTTGAATCAGTGTATTATTTAAATATGTAAATGAGCTGCAAGGAAGAAGCCTTCCTGCATCTGCTCTCCTTGCAGTTAAGCCAAAGACACTTACGTTTAATTTGCAGCAAGGAAGAGTGAAGCCCTCGTTAGGGAGGAGAGGAGTGTTTCAGACAGGGGTGGAGCTCTGCATGGGATGTTCCTAAGAAAAGTTCCCCTTGGCATCTGCTAGGAGAGACCGTGAGAGAGCGGGTCCTGCTGTGAGATGGAGGAACAGCTTGGTGACCTCTGGAGATCCATTCCCACCTGCTGATGCTATTACTGCAGAAAATGGAAGAGCTCTTGGGGCGAGAGGAGGAAGCAGGGGAGCACAAAAGCAGAACCAGTTTATCTGTGTGTTGGTCACAAATTATCTCCGGGACCTGGAGGACACAGTTATTAATGAGCTGTCTGTCAGACTGACACAAATGGTATTGCTTGCTGCCTTTGTTTTGCTGGCTAATCATAAACTAATCGAGATAAGGGTGGTCAGAACAGGCTGTTTAGAAATTGGCTTTTTAATTGCGCTTTGCAGATGGTGTTGAGAGGTGCAAATTAATCTCTAATTTGCAGTTCTCAACAATTCTTGTGGCTGAAGTGCAATAGCAGCCTGGAGACGAGAGCTGGTGGACAGGTGGCATTTGACTGTTTTCTTTTGGGTGACAGACTTGCAGCAAAACATTCCTCTGGGTGTCTGCTCTTCCTGGGGTGCAGCAGCCCCGTTGTGTGTTTCAGAGCAGCTTTGCTGATACCTGGCCCAGGTAGGGACCTCTACAGTGAGCTGGGGTAGGAAGCGGTTAAGGGCTGTGGTGCTTGAGCACTGCAACCATCCATGGTGTTGAGGAGGTCACCTCACGCATTTAATTTGACCCACACCTGTGGTTCTCAAAAGACAAGAAGAGTCTTTTGAGTAGTGGAGATGCTGAAGCTGGTTGTGCTACAGAGGAGTTGCTGTTAGGAGCCCTCTTTCGGAGGGACAGAAGCAGTGGGGGTTTCCTCAGAACTTTTACATGTGGATTGTCCTGGCTGGAGGCTGCCTAAACAAGTCATGATGAAGTTGGCTTTGATAGAAATACAGGAATAGGATCTGGAGAGAAGCAACTGTCTGCGCAAGGGAAGGTACCAAAAAACCTGTTGGTTTTGGCTTGTTATCCAGTACAGTGCCAGGATTCACATAGCTAAAGACTCCCTGCAGATTGTGCCAGTGACTGGTGATCTCAAATACCCTGTTTCAGTGAAGGAGCAAAAGGAAGGGAATGATTATGGTATCCTGGTTAAGGCAGCTTTTGGCTGGGGAGTGTTTCTTGTGCCACTGATGCAGCACCTCGTACTACAGGGCTCTGCTGGTTCCTGCACTCTGTACTTCTTAATAATCAGAGTGTCTCAGCTGTCAGTACTGCTCGTGAAAGAGTATGTGGCACAAGAAGTGAATGTAGGAAATATTGTAGGTAATTTTTCAAGATGAGATTTTTCTTCTTATACTGGAATAAAGTAACTTGTCTGCTTGCTGATGAGGCCTTTGCAGCCAACTGGAAATTGTGAAGAATGACATACTTAGCTAAATGAGAACAACAGGCAGTTCTGCAAGGGACTTGCTGCATTTCCTCTGCTCCAGCCTGGTCAATATCAGCTTCACAGACCAGTTACCACTTTTCCTGCTGTACCCTGAAACTGTGTGAGATGCCTCTGTGTCTCAGCTGGGATTGTGTGGTTTACTCTCCAAGGACAAGTCCTTTGGACTGTTGGCAATTAGCCTGGTTTTACTGGTAGACTGTAGCTACAACCGAACGGGGGCCTTGCCATATGCAAAGTATAGTCCAGCCTGACAGGACCTCAATGTTTAAAGAAAAAAATAAGCCACTCAACTGGATGTAGTTCTAATTTTACATGTAAAGATGCGAGGCAAGGTGGTTATACAGCTTTATTGAGAAGAAATCAATGAGAAAGCCAGGAATCAAAAACAGATGTTCTGAACCTTAGGCCTCAGGGTCACAGCTTAAGGCTCTTGCTTTATTTATTTTTCTTTTCTTAACAATTTTTTTCCTGCCTTTAGTTTCTGTATATGAAGGATGCATTTTTTAAAAATTATTTTCTATTTTTTCGTAAGCCTCAGTCTTGTTTCTCAGATGAGTTGTGCTTAACAATCTGTCTCCTGGGAACAGGGGGCTGTTACAATTCACTTTTGCAAGTAATTTCATTACAGCAATTTCAGGGGATTAAGCAGCTTCCTTGTCGTTTGTAGCACCAGCCACAATATTCATGTGTTTCCCTCTCTTTCATTCTCTACCTCTCCTCCGTGGCAGGTACCCACTGGCCTTCATTGCTGCCAAAATTGCCTTGGGCATCACCCTACCAGAAATCAAGAACGTGGTGACAGGAAAAACCTCTGCCTGCTTTGAGCCCAGCCTGGATTACGTCGTTACCAAGATACCCCGCTGGGATTTGGACCGTTTTCAGCGTACCTCCAACCAGATAGGAAGCTCCATGAAAAGTGTGGGAGAGGTGAGTGAGAGCCCTGTTCTCTTCCCTTACCTTCCATCACTGGAGAAAGGCATTTCTCTTTCTTGGACACCTGCAGAATATCAAATTTCCTAGGCTAAATAAGCCACACTGCTTGGGAAAGCTGACTTTTGAGGACATTTATTCAGCTCAACTGAGTTTTGCCCAGCACTATATTCAATTGGAATGAATTAGGACTCTGATCTTGGACATCATGGTATGGATTCATAAATGGTTATCTTTTTTTAAAGGAATAAAAATTCCACTTTGGATCGCCCGAGGTTGACTTCATTCTTAACGTGTGCTAAAGGGCTCCCAGATTTATGCTTTGTTTGGAGTTCTGTAGCTGTGGTTAAATAGAGTAAAGCTTTAGAACTGTAGGTTTTTAAGATCTTCAGCGATGTTCATTTTCCATGATTGTCAGTCCCTGGTAAAGCAATGTGCCCAATTTGAGCATACTTCTGCCCTTGAAAGTGAAACACTACATGTAATCTTGCTCTAAAGTTTGACTTGCTGCTCTTAGAAGGTGATTCTGTCTCTCGTATCTGGAACATGACAGTGCGACTTTTAAAGCCTGATTGTTTTTAAGGTGTCTGGGACAATAACAGCATTTTCAAACCAAGTTTTAAGAGGTGCAAAATTATCCATCTGATTAGTTAATTACATATTATCAACCAATGCAAAATAATTAACTGTGTGTTTTGTTGGCTGCCTTTTTTCTCCCCTAATGCTTTTCAAGTATCTATTCTGTGAAATTATTTTGACATATGAGACCTCTCTAACATCAATTCTACCTTGTGCAGACAACAAGAACCTCATCACAACTCAAAGAATTAATTAGAACTTGGTTTCCCTGTGGCAATTTCCACATTTAATAGCAATAAGTTTTTTAGTGACTTGATGCTTATGCAGATTTCCACCCTGCCCCAGATGAGCCCTCTCTGCTTAGAGGTTTTTAGCATGTTCTGCAGAGCTGGGGTTACCTGATACAGGTGCCTTGTGCGCTAGCAGCTGTGAATGCTTCCTGGCCATTGCAATTGCAGGAGGAATTGCTGTCCTTCCAGGGGCTGGATATCACAACAGCAGCTTGCATGAAGCCTCAGTGCTGCTTGGGATAGTCACCAGCGCGGGACACCCTGTCCCACTCCATAGCTTGGAGGAGGCCCCTCCGTTTTCCAACAGCAGTAGCTGGCTAGAGGGAAGAGGGGCAGATGCAGAGGTCAGTGCTTCAGTCGCCCTGCACCATCCCTGCCGTGGGGTGATGTGCAGTGCTGGAGGGGAGCTCAAGAGCTGCGGTTGGTTTCTGCTGGAGGCAGCCAGCAAGAGGTTAATATCCCCAGGACAGGGCATCTTTGGAGCAAGGAGCTCCTCGCAGCTGTATCTCTATTAGTATGGCCCAAGAGTTCCCCCCGGCCCGCACCTGAAGTCAGATTGTGGTGCCTACTGCATTTTTATTAATTGAATGGTCTGCTCTGACCTGTTTTTTTTTTTTTTTTTTCCTGAGCTCTGTTGTGCTGGGCAGTGGATCTGGGAGAAAAGAGAGAACAATGTTATTTTTTTCCCTGACACTTTTCAACACTGTGTTTGAGATTTTGAAGCTGTTAGGGTTGCGTTGCCCTGGGAAATAAAAATGTAGGAATTTGAAAAAGGGCTCTGTTACTGCACAGCTTTCCACACAGCAAGGCTTGTTTTCTGATTAGCTGTGGTGTCAAGTTTGAAGGAGGGAAGCTCCAGCGCTGCTTTTTACTAGAAAAGAGTAATCTTTAACAGAGTCCTCATAGGGAAGTGTCACCATTAAATGTAATTTAAAGGGAAAGCAACAAATTTCTTCTTCTGAACATTAAAATTCCCACTGTGGGTTTCCATCTATAACAGGTTGTTAAACAAAAATGTCTTTCTGTATTACTACACACATGTTGTTGCTTAATGCTTTCCTCTACTAAAGTGCTTTGGAGCATTTTACAGAGCAGAGCATCAACTTCCTTTATTTTACAGATAGGGAGACCAAAGTGCAGAGTCACTCGTCTGAAATTCCCTGTTGCTGATTATGGGCAGAGCCAGACCTAGAACTGGGGCTCTCATGGCTCAGGGTGCAGTAAAGCCAGTGTGGCTGTCCCGAGGAGGGGCCTGGAGGCTGCAATCTCTGTGTGTGTCACTTCAGTCCCTGTCTTCAAGCCCCCCCCCCAGCCGCTCGGGGCAGCCCCTCGGCACGTGTCACGCGCGAGGGCTCTCGTTGCAGGTCATGGCCATCGGACGCACCTTCGAGGAGAGCTTTCAGAAGGCCCTGCGGATGTGTCAGCCCTCCATGGATGGCTTCGCTCCACACCTGCCCATGGGCAAAGCCTGGCCGGCCGACCTGGACCTCCAGAAGGAGCTATCAGAGCCTTCCAGCACTCGGATACACGCGGTGGCCAAGGTACCAAAAGATACAAGGCCCCTGAATGTAGTTACTGGATCGAGTCAGTGACAGGCAGAGTGTTCTTGCGTCTTTCCCTCACGCACACTGGGATCAGCCTGTGCAGCAGGAGCCTTGTTGCTGAGGTACAGGTGTCTTCTGTTGCTTGTTACTTCCCCTGCAGAACAGTAGTGCCCACAGCTGGGTGGATATGTGTCTCTTCCTCTGTTTGTTGTCACCTGTGCTTTCCCGACAACACCTGCACTTCTTGCGCGGAGCAGAAGGCACAGTTCATGCCTGCGTGTGGCCTGTCACTCTGTAGCTAGAAGCTAGTGGAAATCTGGATCTTTTATTCTCTTTGCTCCTGCAATGTAATTGTTTGCTAAATGTTTGCTGCTTTTAGCCCTTATTTTATCCTAGCATAAGCCACAGTCAAATTTGGCTGGCTTTTCAGATTTTTATTAGGTTTGTTAGTTTTACTCATTTTTATGAAATTTTATGAAGATTTTTATTAGTTTCTGGAAGAAGGAAAAAATGATCCTTTTGAGAAGTGAAGCAAAGGAGACTAAGGAATGGCAAGCTGCAATCCGAGGGCACTTTGTCTTTGCATTTGGTGCATTGCCTTGGCTTGAACCTTAAAGAAAACAACCCCCCTCTATTTAAATTTAGCATCCCTGTTCTCTGAATCCCCTGCTGTCTGAAATAGGCTCTACTTCCCTTAGCATTTTTAAGCCATCTCCTGTCACCTTAGGCAAATCACTTCATCTTTCAAGGCCTCCGGGTAAGGGTGGGTGTTACTGTGAGGGGAGCTGGGCTGTGAAATTATTTCTTCCCTCTGCTCCATAGCTCCTGCCTGTGCCTGTAGCTCATGGTAAATGTAGAGGTAGCTACTTTACAGAGTAGATGCAATTTCACACCTTGGCTTCCCGGTGGCTAATTTGTCCACCTGTCCATACCCTCTATGAAGAGTAGGGGACAATTGTCTTTTATAGCCCGTATGTGTCTTGTTCTTAAAGATCACAAGCCCTCCTGGCAGGGAGCTCCCACACATAATGTCTTGTGCCTTTGGAGCTGAGGAAGCTGCAGTTGTGCTGTAATTGTAAAAGGGTTTTTGCATATCTGTCCCTCTTAAAAATGACCTGAACAGAAAACACAGGATGCTCCGTAAACGTGTGGCTTGTCTGGCTGTGGGTTCTCACTTATCAAGCAGGGGGATACGTGTGTTCATGAGCATAGAACACCCTTCAGCAGCTGTGCTTGGTTATTAAAGCTTTCTTCTGTATCTGAGAGGAAGAATCTTGCTCATCTTCTCCCTGAGCGGCTCAGAGGGCTTCTAGAAAGGTTAATCTTAGCCCCGTGTTAGCAGAGGGGCTCTGAGGAGATGAAGGTGAGTTTGGGCCCTGCTTAACACTCTGGGTACTCCCAGCTGCTGGCATTTTCGCTGGAAGTTATTGAAAAAAGGAAGATCAGAGTCTTAATCCCTCCCAGCAGAAGAGCTGCCCGTGTCTGCTGCTGTGCACTAATTCATCCCCCTTAATGAGTGAGGCAAGCCCTGCTGTCCTGGCTTTGGCAGTGTCAGGGGGGGAACCTCAGCAGCTGGCGTGGCTGGCCTGGAAATCCCTATCCCTCTTGCTGACATTTAAAAACCAACAGCTCGGAGCTTTGTTTAAAACAAGATGAAGCTTTGTTGCATGTCTTATTCCCCATCACCACCCCAGCCTCTGTTACTCAGCTCTCAAGGGTTTTTTATGCCTTTTTTTTTTTTTCCCCTCTCCTTTTTCTGTTGGGTGGTGGTGGTATTAACGCCATCATCAACAGTAATGGTTCAGTTGAGGAGAGCGTGGCTTCCTCAGAGCTGTTGCTGTTGTAGTGGGACTCCCTGTAGTATGTAGAGGAAGGCATCAGGGGAGAGGCTGAAATACCTGAGGAGAGCTGATCATGTCCCCACTGAACTTGCATGTGACCTCCCACTCTGAGCACTAAGGAGCTGAGATGGGAGAGTCCTTGTAGGAATTACCCAGTGTCAGTGTTGTGTGCAGTGATAAACAAAGCTTCAATTGCAAATCACACTGCAGATGCAAATATATATATAAAAAATGGCCTTTTTAGTGCCACTACTCATGGGACTACAGTGACAGTCCTGTATTTTGTGTTGCTGTGCCTGGAAAGCTTGTAGGCCTGTGGGGTCCTACCTAAAGATGCAGTCTGGAAATGGCTGGTTCCCTCTAATGAAAAAGAGTGCATGGGAGACTTCTACTGCTGTTTTTGCTGTTTGTGAGGAGGCAATAGGCTTGATCCTCAGCTTGTTATTTCCCTCAGCAAGAGGCTCGCTGTGAGAGGGAGGTGCCAGCAAGTGACCTGAAGCTCCTTTGGAAAAGGTAAAAATTGTTTTGAGGTGCTGCCAGCATTGGCAGTGCCTGATGAGAGCTGCTGCACATCCCTGACGTGGCCGGCGCCTTCTGGGAGTGCAGGCTGAAGTGACCTGCATGTTCCTCCCAGCTGCCACAGCGTCTCCCTGTCACAGGGCTGCAGCAC
>NW_010589474.1:77115-94149 GCF_000705375.1 Tinamus guttatus
GGAATGCAATTAAGCGTGGTAGCAAATTAATGAGCCTGATTACTTGGCCTCAGCAAAGATACTGATATTACTGTTTTGGTTGATTGTGGCTGTTTTATCAGGAGAGTTGTAGCAATTCAACCAGTGGTGAAAACTTGTTTAATTTCAGTGTTGTGATAGAAGATAGGACTGCATCTTGGGGCGCACTCTGATTTTTTATTTTTTAAATTTATTTATGGTAGTATTCTGCATAATGTTGTTTGAGTAGCTCTCTGGGGCACCTTTTTATCCCGTGAGTGCAAATACAAAAATTAGAATTATAGAAAAAAAAATGCCTCGATAAGATAATGCAGGGGAATTTGAATGATACTGACATTAACCTGAGATACAGGGAGACAAGTTAGAGTTATGCTGTAGTGATGAAATGTTGCCTGGGACCGGGCTCTTCCTTCAGATGTATTTGAGCCACATGTTTTGATTTAGACTTGCTTTAAAAGGGTAAATCAAGGTTTCTGCTCCAAAGCAGAAGAGTTTCTCCTGAATAGAAAATTGGACTTTTCTGTTTAACTTTGTCAACTAGGAGATTGACACTGAGATTTTGGAAATCTTAGCAATTATGGGTGTAGACGGAGGAGTTGTCACAGCAGAATAGGCCTGTGTGTGTTTGTAGCTGTGGCAGATAATCACTTGCCACCAGGTCTTGCTGACGGCTGTGGAAGTTTGGCTGGGGCCTTGGTGAAAAGCAAATTCTCTAGGAATGCTAGGAATTGCATGGTCTCTCCATACATTCTGCTGGAGGTACGTGGTTTTGGTTACTGTGGGAGACATGATGCTGGTGTACATTAATCTTTGTTTTGTCCATTATGGTCCATGCTAGTTCTTATGTCTTTATATTATACAGTTAAGGCTACCTGTTTGCAACTAGCTTTGTATTTTTTAAGGATCTATTAAGGGATTGGTTGGTGTTGTTCTTTTCAGGCCTTGTATGATGACATCCCTGTGGATGACATTCACAAACTCACGGCCATTGACAAGTGGTTCCTCTATAAGATGCGCAGTATTGTGAACATGGAGAAGACCTTGAAGGAAGTGCACAGGTAAGGGGAAAACAGCATCAAAAAACAGCTTTGTTTTAGGACACAGTGATTCTCTGGGAATCTTTCTGCAGGGAAAAATCTGTGGCAGACCTGAGATACAGTGAGTGCTGAAGAGTTTTCCTCAGTGCTCAGTGTCTGCAGTGCTGTCTTCAACCCTAGTTCATTCCCAGACAGAGGAAATGTCTTCTTGGGAAAAACACTTTGGCTGGTTAAGCATCTTGGCTGCTCAGAAAGATTATGGAAATGTCGCTTTATTTTGCAAAATCCTTGCTGCATCTTTGAAGCTAGGACAGGAAATGTGAATGCCTGTAGCTCGTAGCAGCAGGCTGCATTCCTAGGGTAGAGTTAGCCTTCAAGTACAGGACTTGTCCTGACTTACTACACCCAGGAGTCAAATATGGTGCATTTTTGGGACTGGCTGATTGATTTTTAAGCTTTTCTGCCTTACTGTGAAAATGCACCATGTGTTGCTTTTGTACTTCACTTTCAAACACCTATAATTCCAGACATATTTGAATATAAATCTTCTGCTTTCTTCAAGAAAAAATGACCATATAAAACTAAGCAGAAAAGATAGCAGTAAATTAAAGAACTCGGCAGTATTTCAGTTCCAGCCTCTTGCTGACTTGAGCTTTCCCTTCATGGTTTATGAGGTTGGAAGAACCTCCTTGCTGAGTTATTGGCTGCTTGTTGGCTTTCCTGCTTTGGATACCCACTGTGTTAACTGCATTTTGCCACAGGATGGCACTGGAAACGCACAGTACCCAGGCTGTCATGAAGGTGCTAGCTAGTTTGCCTGCTGTGATTTCTATTTCTTTGACCAGCTGCACAGTTTTAATCGAGCAGTTTTTGGTCTCCCTTTCCTTCACCCCTTGGAACAAGCTGAATCGGGAGCTAAACAAAAATAGAGGTAGGGGGAGATGTTGAAGTGGAGGAGTGACTTGGTTATTTTCAGAAATCTGCTTGGCTGCACAAATTTTTGTGCTCTTGAGTACCTTAAATATATGTATGTAGCTCCTGAGGATGAAAAAAATACCCAGAACCGGTTGGTTTTTCTCACTGTTGGATGGGATGTTCTGGAATGTTACACCTGGGGCCTCAGATGTTGGCCATATCCTCACCTGGTGTAAATCTGGCTTCAGCCCACTGGGACTAAATGTGCTCAACAGCCCTGTATCACTGAGATTGTTGTCCCCTTCTCCACCGCAGGTAGCAAGCAGAATTATCAATGTGGCCATACCTAGTCCTATCCCACAGTGACTAAATAACAGACTATAGATCCTGCATGCTGCAGGAAGCAGTGTCCAACCTTGCATTTGTATCATATGGGGGATGCAATGCACAAGAGGTGTAAGTGAATCCATGCAGTTCAACTGAGATTGCCATGGTGTGAATTAACTAGCCAGCAAATACTTCCCCTCCAGTATCCTTGCTTCCCAGTGCACTTATCTTCCCAAGGAGACTGTTTCAGCTCCCAGCCTGGGAAGGAGGGAGTGTAACCTGCATGGGAAGGAGGGGATGGGCTGTCCGGATACATTACGTTGAAGGCGCCTTGGCACCAAGACAGAGCCTGGGGAAGACACTTGTGACCTGAAGCAAGAGACTAGTCCAGTGAGCCACATCAGGCAACACATCTCTGCAGCACCCGAGGGAAGGCTAATGGAGTGATGCAAATGAGGCTTGGCACGTGTGTACCCTCCCTGCAGCCAGCTGTTTCCAGGCCGTGGCATGAGTTTTACCTGTGCGGCGGGATTATTTCCTATTGAAAAGAATGGGCTGTGACACACTCATTGCATCGAATCTTTTTGCTGTTGAAATATAGTCACTGTAACCAAAAGCATTTACCCTGCTTTGAGGCACTGCTGTTGGCTACAGGCTCACTTGCAAATAGGTCAAACCCAT
The DNA here is from genome assembly GCF_000705375.1 of Tinamus guttatus. Next base: position 80,094 of record NW_010589474.1, read on the forward strand.
CCCTTTTTGTCTCTTAGTGGGATTTGGGGACCTTTGCAGTAAGGTTTGGGTTGCAGTTGGGGTTGCAGCTCTGCACAGAGTTCTTGATTTGGACCCACTGGATCTCTTGCAGAACATGATAGTGAGGCGATGGTCTCTGCCATGAGGAGAAGTGGTGTCCCTGCACCATTTGTATTTGTCCCAAAGAACTTATTTCCAAGGAAACTTGGACCTGATGCTTGTGAGACTGTGTAGTTGAGTCATGCTGCAGTGGTGTTTCAATCTGAATGTGCCTCTGGGCTCTCTGAGATGGGAAGAGTCCTTTCAGGGGATGTGATTTGTCTGCGGGAGAGCAAATGGTCTGAGTCGAAGGGGTGAGAGGGAAGCCGTTTCAAGGATATTTGCAAGAATATCCAGTAATATCCCATGCAGACTCAAGTGCAAACCTCTGCTGTTTCTTCTGTGACTTACAGCCTCTCAGCATACCCTCTTTTTAGTGCCTGCTTCATTGTTGTGTGTTTGGTGGCTGTTTGTTTGCTTGTTTTTTCTTCCTTGGGAATTTCTTCCCTTAGGTTTGGCTTCAGCTGTCCAGAGAGGGAAAATTGAGGGAGAAGGCCCTTGAGCGACCCCACACTTCACTGACAGCTCGTGGAGGAGAGGGGAGTTCAAAAGGGCCGTGCCCAGCTGATGGGGACAGGAGAGACTTAAAGGCCAGGGTTATGGAGCCAATCCATAGAGTCCAATAACATTTTAATCCTCAGGACCCCAACCGAAGCCCAAATTTGCAGCATGGTGTGTGCAGAAAGAGTAAGTGACAAACTCCAATATTTGTAGGTGCAAAGGGGTAGGCAGCTGTGCCAAAATAGCCACTTATGGCCAAAGCACAGAAGGATGGAAGCCCTCCTGAAAATAAGTACAAAGTCCCTTCGGAAGGGAAGTGAGGTCAAGTTCTGAGTCTGAGCAGTTCCATTTCAGAAAAGATTGGACCAACTTGCAGTGCGCAAAGAGGAGCACTTGCCCAAAGAGAAGCAGTTCAGTGGTGGTAGAAAGCTGTAAAGGTGAATGGAAATGAGAAAAGAGGGTCATGTTAACCCTCTACTCCCTGGCTGAGGAGTTCAACATAGAGATGGTAAAACTTGCCCAAAGTCTCAGGGCAGTCTGGCAGAGCAAGGGGCTGAACTCTTAGAGCTCAGATTATCTGTAGTGAAAACAGTAGATCTTCCCTTTGATGGATTCGATGGATAAATTAACTAGTTCGTTAGCACTGGGGAATGAGGGCATCAGTCATTGTTTGATGATGTTATTTTTAAGAATTTTGTTTGAGAAGAAGATGTATTCCTTTGAAATGTGGAAAGCAACGTGCTGGAAGCATGAACCAGTTCCGATACGCGGCTGTGGTGGAACAGCTTCAGTGCAGGTGCTGGAAGTAATGCCTGGCTCCAGCGGGTGACCTGGGGAGTGCAGGAGGAAGGAAAGATCAGGCAGGCCATCGATAACTGTGCTCCTCCAAGGTGGGTATTGCACTCCCGCTCTCTTCAAAAGTAGCTTTTCTGCTGACTTGTGTGCTTTGGGGGCAGGTCGGAAAGCAGAGGTCACACCTTGCCTGGATATAAAGCAGAGCAGCTCCAGCAATGCTAAATAAGGCCGTGCTGATTTATGCTGTTTGAGGAGCTGTCGCTGACATATTTGTTGTGCTCACTTCTAACAGCCTGGGAAGATTACATGTGTCTCCTGAGTGAACCGGAGGGCAGGGAAGACTCAGACTCAAATTAGGAATTCAGTACATGAGAGGAGAATATAATATAAGAAGTTATATAGTAGAACTGGTTGTGCTTTGTGTGGTTCTGACTTAGAATCCCTTGTCTTACAGAGGTGTAGATGGGCTGTGTTCACAACTGTATTTTCCTTCAAAGTGCCTGTATATTTGTTAAACTTCACTCTACTTTTTATTTTTCCTTGATAGGCATGGGATACAGGTTTGCCCTTCATGTCGTTGGGGAGTCTCTGCTGCTAGACTTCCACATGCTGGATATCCTGCCAAAACCTCAGACCATCCTTCATCAGGGTAGAAGAGAGCATATATGGCCTGTTTCTTGGCTGTTTTTTGGCTTGAGCTGTCCCTTCAGCACATCACTTGATTCTAGATGCAAGTCCTTTAGGTCTAAGGAAGTAATATGAGGTTCATGTTAGGCAAGATCTCCACTATGAAATTTATTGGCCAATAGACCGGAGTGCTAAAGATGCAGAGCACTAGAGTGATGGTTGTTCAGTGAACAAGATGTGTTGGTTTACAGCTCCCGCTTCCCTAAATGCTCCTTAGACAGCTTTTTGTCAGTCATCTCATGAGCTTCTCAGGAGGGGAAAAATGATAACAATCTGCTTCCTTGAGAAGAGAGATGCAGGGAGAGATTTTATACGCTGATCTCGTTATTTTAATTGCAGCGTGTTCCAAATCTTGCGGAACGTCAGAAGCAATCAAGGAAGCCAGTAGGAGCCTTGAAGCAGAGAGGTTGGTGAGTAAAAGAGGCCGACTGTGTCTCTGCGCAGAACCGGCCTGAACGCCAGAGCCTTGGGAAGTGCTCCAGGGCCGTTACCCTTCCAAGAAGGGGAGAGCTCTCAGGAGACATTAGGATTTCCCACTCTAGCACTGCTTGCTTCTGTCCGCTTTGCTGCCACTATGGCCAAGCTTTAATTTGGGCTTGAGGGCACCCCCTGCATATGGAGGAACTGCCAAGTTCAGGGGCGGACTGAGGTGGTCATGACTTCTCAAATCCCCCTGGCACTTCTAGGCTGCATGAGCAGTTGCTGAGATGCTCCTGAGATGTCCTGCAGGGCTGGGCCTGTGGGCTTACAGGATAATAAATGCTTCTAGCTCATTTTTTTTGGCCCAATTCCCCAAATATTCATGATCCATGTGATTTAAGCCTGTTAAGATGTGCCTAAACAATACGCAGGGTGGGCATAAACTTGACAGCAGCATAGTTAACACGAAGCAGGGCCTGATTTGGGAGCCAGGGATGAGTGTTGTATCTCATAGAGTCCTGCCCTGCTGGCAGGTTTATTTAGCATCGCTCCTAACGTGGTGGATCAGATGGAAGTCAGCAGAGAGGAAGAGAGGGCTGTTGTGAAGTGAGCAGGCTCCCCTGGTAATTGCGACACTGCCAGCCTTCTTTCAGGTACTTAATAGATTTCCCCAGGTCCTCTGTGCCAAGTGAAAATTTCCTCGTTAAGGGGAATTTATTCCATTTCCTTTTAGTGGGTGTTATTGAAGAAGCGACGGGAGTGGATTGAGTTCCTGAGATGACAGGGTGGATTTTTTAAACAAAAAGCAACAACAAATTGATGCTGGAAGCTGCAGGGAAGGTGTGGGTGACGTTTATACTGTTCATCAGCTGCAAAAGGTGCCGGGAATGTAGCTTCCTGGGGAAATGAACAGCCACTAAGTGAGGATATGTGGAAAGGTCTGGCTCTCTGATTCAGAAGGCCTTAAATCTGAGTGTCGTTTTGTAAAGGTGTCTGTTGGGAAACATTGGTGTTTTAGCAGAGTCTGGAGCCTCCTAATCCTCCTTTGTGGTGGCTTTGATTACAAATGCATTAGTTTGTCACTGCAAGCTTTATTGCTCAACCTATGGAGAGTAAGTGATGCCGTAGGGAAGGTGGGAAGGCAGTGATGTAGCGCTGGGTCATGTGTTTGAGGAGAGCCCAAAATGAAGGGGGTTCTTTTTAGAGCTTGACTACTGGAGACCTCGAAAAGGTCATTTACACTCAGGCTTTTCAGAGAACTCAGGGTGATTCTGCTTTTGCTGCCTTTAGTATCTATGGCAAATCTAAAGGGCCAACTTTGAGCAAAGGCAGGAAGACCAAAGCTAGTTAACGCCGAGTCTTGACCATCACTGTATTTCTGATTCACACTCTGCTGCCTGAGCAGAGGCTCCCCCCTGTCTTTCGTAGCCACTACATTGCAAGTCTCATCTGCTGTGTTTTGCTCGCGATGGGCTGGGAGCCGTGGAGCAGGGAGGACTGTTTCATTTCTCACATCTCACATAGTCTTGTCCTGTGCAAAACCCGTTACCTTTTTGTGTGGATTAACGAATGTCCCAACCCCATCTGGGCTGCTAGCCCAAGGCCAGTGAGTCACATGTAAAATGACTGGTTCTTGTCCACTCATCCTGCTGGAAGGGGTGCTGGAAACGATGACGAATGATGTTATGGGATACAAGAGTGGGATTGAGGCAGGCCACGAGGCAAGGCAGTGCTCTCTGTGTGTCAGCAGTCACACAGCAGCTCCCTGTGTGCGTGTTGAGGCAGGAGCAGGGGCGCGGGAGGGAGCACAAATGCTCTGGCACAGACTCATTTTCTTGGGGTCACTGGGTCTGCTCTCTTGTGCTTCAGCGATGCAGAAGCTGGGAGGGAAACGTAATGTGGCTGTGTCCTTTCTAATGGCTGGCGAGACCTAACAGCTGTTTTGTGAGAGAATCTGCAGGTTCTGCTTGCTCTGTTTGCTGCTGCAAAACGCTCCTGCCTTCAGTGCTGGCGTTCACAGTTCACACAGGGAGTCCTGCCCTGAGGCTGAAATGAGAAAGTTGAAAGGATTCTCTCCAGAGAAGGAGCCCAGCTCTGCACCAGGAGAGCTGGCACAGGCAAAGAGCAGCTTTAAGGGAGCTGTTGGGATGCTGCAAAGTGGGTCTGATTTTGGGAAGTCTTTCTGCACCTAGAACGACATCCAAATGCGGACGTTCAAAGCTGCTGGACTGCTCCTCTTGTAGTCAGGGAGAGCTCCATGGGCTCCTGCTGCAGGGGAGGGAGATGTGACAGGAGGGAGGTCTTGGAGGGAAACCCCCGTGTGACCAGGACCCAGAGGTTTCTGCTCCCTGGTGTTGCCATCTCAGTAGCTGCTTTGCTGTTCCCAGTGTCTCCGGCCTGTCGTGCACCAGCCTGACCCCATGGAGCACTTGGAGCTGCTCTGTACCCAAGTCAGAGTAGAAAACCCAACCCAGGGACCCTCTTTCATGCTTCAGCTTCCTGACACATTGCAATAAAGCAGCCTTACCCCTCTCCTTCCACTCAAATAACATAATGCTATTTATTTAAAAATACCACCAAGCAAAGGACATAATTCAAAAGCTCTGATTTAGGAAAATAGCTTGTTTGTTAATCATTTCCTTTTTCCTGATTCAGAGCTTGCTTGCTCATAAAATATTGATTTATTGGGCAGGCAACGATGCTTTTGGCAATGAAGATGAAAAGCAGAAGTGCTGATAAAAATACATAGGCTTTTTTATGTTTTTGCAAGAGCTAAGTTAGAAAAGGTAGCTTAGAAACAGACAGGCAGAAACTGTCTGGGCTCTGTGTGGAGTCAAACCAAAATGAAACACGGATGGTATGGGAGAGAAGAAAGTATGTGATGGGGGGAGAGAAGAAAGTGTGTGATGGAGGAAAGAGGTAGGGATGGAGAAAATTAAAATTTCACAAGCCAAATAAGCAAGAAACTATGGAGGTGCAGAGAGCTGGGGAGACAGAAGACTTGAAACAAAGAGCAAAAACTAGGACTTCTGAAAAGCAAAACCAAGGAAAGCCAGAACATGTGGAAGGCTGAAAGGCCATGGTTGCAAATAAATAGGAGCTCCGTGGGGAGCTTGTGGCTGCTGTGAGAGGCAGGAGGTGCAGGTACATGTGCTGTTGATGCATCCTGTCTGGTGGGGCCTCTGTTTTAAAATTTGGAAAAGCAAGAATGATACTCAGTTGAATTTCAAGCATGCGGGTGTGGGAACACTGAATCCAAGAGCATAGCCACGCTGAGTTCTCCTGGTAAATGACCATATGGATGCTGTGGGCATGTGGGCCTTGCACCAGCCCCCGGTGGGATGCTGCCTGGGAAGTGGTGAGCCCCATCGTGAGTCACTTTGTCTCAGGAATGTGATAAAAAACAGTTGCAAGTCCCAACAGCAGAAGTTTGTCCCTATAGGCTTTACCTAATAGGTATGAGACACACCTAAGAGGTCTGTTTTGTACTGGGTGAGGATGTCCTAGGTGTCAGCATCCCTTTACACCTGTGTTTCTACAGCAGCAGCCTCTCCTGCAGTGTGGAAGACACAAGCACACACACATCTTCAGACTTGTACTGTCAGACTGATGCAGAGTTTTCTGTGTTTAAACCCAGTGAAGCTGTTCCAGAAGAGACACTGAGGAGAGCCAAGCAGATGGGCTTCTCGGACAGGCAGATTGGGAAGTGCCTGGGGCTGACCGAAGTCCAGAGCCGGGAGCTGAGGCTGAGGAAAAGCATAGTGCCTTGGGTGAAACAGGTACTGTGAGAAACACTGCTGTGTGCTGCTGCTGCTGCTGGCGTGGGGGCTCCTAGGGGTGCTGAGACCATGAGACTGCTGTGCTGTTGGAGAAAGCAAAGGTAAATTAAGGGGAAAACTTGCCTGTGTTAACAGCAACGGCAATTTGGATGTTGATGCAAACATCAGAGGATGCAAAATTTCGTCCAGCTCGCTATTAATTCCTCACTGCAGTCTTCAGTGCAGTGGCATGAACCTGTAGACTGAATATCCCTGAAGAGGGACTTAAAATATTCTTGTTTGTTTTGTGCTTGGTGAGAGAGACACATCTCTCTGGCTTCAGAAGGGCTGAGAAGACTGATGGTGACCCGCAATGTTGTGACCATACGAAGCACAGTATGTCTCTTTTCTTGGTAGTAACTTTTTACAGGGTGGCACTTTATGGAAATGTCCTACTGTTAGGGGCTCGTTTGCTGTTCACTGTGATAGCGCGAGCGTAATGAGCTCATCTCAAATTCAAGACGGTGCCACAAGTGCTTTGCTAGGTCTTCTGTTGCCGCAGTTTAAGGGATGTTGATATTCAAGTGCCACCAGCTGTTTTTTTATCCCTGACGGCGAGGGGAACCCCCTCCAAACCACTGAATGTTTCTGAAAGACCCGTCTGCGCCCTCAGGCCTCCAGATGCCAGATCTCCTCCTGTTCACAGCTGCTCTTTTTCTTCCACGGCCTCACCTGCACTACAGAAACGGGGCTGCTCTTGCGCTGTGGTTTTTATAACTGTGTGTGGCACCACAGAGCTGAAGTGATTTGTGAGCCACGGGTTCCTCACTAAGGTCATTCCACTAATGCCTGCGTTTGTGGCACCGCAGCAGATGTTTCTTTTTGAGCCCTGAAGTCCAAGTTGCAGTAATAGCAACCATAATGAGCAGCAGAGAGTTGCATAGTGCTAATGACGTAAGGTCACAGTCTTCATTACTCACAAGGATTTGGACAACCAGTGGGCATTTGTGAAATACATTTAAATTGCAGGATGGAGGAGTTCCTGGCAGGACTGCTCTGATGATGTTGCCCGTTCAGTATTCTGTGTGGGAATGTTTGAACTCTTTCCTTTAGGGAACTTCCAGCAGTAGCTTGTGACCTAGATGAACTAGCTACCATGTATAGCATGTAATAAATAGTTGGCACATACAGTTTATGAGCAGTCTGATGGGGAAATTATTCTTCTGGGCTCTCTAGTGACTAATTACATAAGAAAAGTTGCTGAAAAGTACATGTAAAGAGTGGTTGAAAACCCACTCTTGCTTCGTGTGCCATTTAGTTATCAAAGCAAGAGATTTATGATAGCATAAATACAGAGTGCTTCCTCTGCTACTGCTCCAGATGATCACTAAGTGATAATTGCCTGTGTGCTTGTACTCAGCGAGGGATTAAGATGAGGTCAAGAGTATAGGATGAAGAACCCAGATGTTGCAGCTAAGGGATTCAGGAGATGTGGAGGGAAGTAGATGTGTGTAATTAATGTTGTCTGAGTAACTAGAGAATGGGGCAGAGGGAAGAAGGGATGGATGGAAGAAGACTGAGCTGTGGAGGTAAAGCCTCCTGCCAGCTGAACTGGCAGGCCTGGGGGAAAGGGCAGGCAGTGAGGGAGACTCTTTTGCTGCTTTGCCAGCATGTCACGGTTCAGGTCATCTCTGTTGAGGAAAGACACGATGGCAAAACATAAAAAAGAAGGGAAGGGGATCAGAATGGGAAGAACAAACTGTGTGTAAGGGGTATTGTGTATTGGCCAGGTAACAATCCCTTCTCTCCTTCCTCCCCACAGATTGACACGCTGGCAGCGGAATATGCCGCACTAACTAATTACCTCTACATCACATACAATGGGCAGGTATTTGAAACATCAGTCTTGCTGCTGTCTGCTTTGATTTCTTCCCCCTATGTCATGTTATTTCTGGAGACCTTGCAGATGTCTCAGTAGCAGTTGTGCATCATCCCTTCCTAGCACTCATTTTTTGAGGAAATGCACAGTTCCCCGGGCTGCTTGAGCAGATAAGACAAGTCAAATAAGTGGTGCTGTGTTCCTTCTCGTTTAGGCGCAGCACCATTAATTCCAGTGGAGTTGCACCTGATTTACACAGCAGTAAATGAGATCAGACTCAAGCCCTGAAGGATCAGACTGTTGGATGTGGGCTGAACACGAGAAATTGTTTGTTCTCAGAAGCATGGATTGAGGTGCTGCTGAGTACACAACCTAATGGCTTCTTTTCCTCCCTTCTCAGGAACATGATGTAAAATTTGATGACCGTGGAGTGATGGTGTTGGGCTGTGGACCGTATCACATAGGTAAATCTTTCTTACAACTCCTCTGTCCTCCTTGCACCCTCGAGCCTTCTTGGATATTCTTGTGGTTCATTTGTTCCTCTTCTCATGTGGTGCCAAAACCCTCCAGGGCACAGTGCACAGGACATCAATTCCTAGCACAAGGTTTGTCTTTTACACTTGCTTGGGGACTTCATTTCACGCCCTGGAAAAACAGGAGACTCTTTATTACTTTTCACTTGAAAGTGGAGAGCACATCACCTAGTCGTGACTACCATAGAGGGTGTGCATTTTTGTTTGTTTGTTTGTTTTTAATGTATGTATCTTACATTTTGCAAGTATTAAAGCTTTTAGGAATCTGGCACTTTGTTATGGAAGTTTGTTCCTGCTGCAGCCATCTCCAGTCAAGCATTCCTAGTGCCAGCTGATGACTATGTTGTTCTGTGCTGTCTGTTTTATTACTGTAAGCATATATGTTTATGGTGATATTTGGAGATCTTCAGCTAATTTTGTATAAACAATTCTGTGCGTTGTTTTTTCAACACACTTAAACAATTCTGCAGCATCAGAGTTTTCTCGTGGCCATGGGAACTGGGTAGACAGATTGCACTGAGTTTTTTGTATGCTGACTTTTTCATTTCATGAATCCTTTCCAGATAGCTTGCAATTGTTAAGAAGAAAAAAACCTGTTATTCAGAAATATTTTTGCTCCCTGTCTCAGAAGCAGCAGTGATGGGTTTTGATAGCTGAAATTTAAGCTGCGTGCATTCATTTTGCTTGGGCAGACAGGTCACGTGCTTCACTGCTGCTGCTGATTGTAGGAGGTGTCTTTTTGAACTCTGCGTCCGATAGGAATGCTGAGATGAGTGATATTAGGAGGAACGCTCCAAGGTGATGCTGTTTTCTGTAAATGCTCCTGACAGTCGACGTGCTGTGTAGGACAGTTCCAAAAACTGAACATGGAAGGGATGGCAGTGATATTGAATAATTTGAATGTGTGTGAAAACACTTTGCACTGCTCACTTGAAACTACTGATATTATAGGTTGAGTATATAGGTCTGACCTTGGTCTTAGAGAAGATTCTTTGGAGAAGACTGTAACTAAAGAAAGCCAGCTAATGGAAAAAATGATTCCTATTTAGTAGCATCTAAAAGATGCTTCCCACGTACAATAGCCAAGTTGATATTTTTTATTTTATTACTCTTGCAAAGGAAGCATGTGCTTTTTGCTTACGCTTTCAGCACTGTAATGCTGATTCAGTGGGAGTGCAGCCCCTGGGCGTTGGGGCTCTTGGCCAGCCTTGAAGGAGTGCCTGCTCCTCACTGCTGCTGCGGGGCTCTGTGCTGTGCTGGGAGAGGACTGCCCTGCTTCTGTGACAGGGAGTGTTGGAGGGCAAAGGTGCCTTGGTGATTCTCCACCACGTGGAGTGCTCCAGCCACAAGCTGGGCACTGTGTGCACCCATCGAACGTGACCACAGCCTGGAAGGGAGCTCAGGACCATGTGTGCACTGAGGCAGTGACACCTTCACCACAGCAGGCTCTGCTCAGGTGGCAGCAGACATTGCCAGCTTTACTAATTGTTTGCTGTCTTCCCCTTCACCTCTCGTTGGACACAAGGTTGCTGGATGTGGCGGGAATATACGTATGTGTGCTCTGCTGTTTTCCTGGATAGTATCCAAAGCAGACAGATGGGGACTCTGGATGGCCTTGATGTCCCAGATTTGAGGCTTCATGTGCATATAGGAACTCCTGAGACCTGTGACAGCCGTCTGCCATTACCAGCTGTTGTAGAGACAGCAGTTCAGCACAGTCTGAATTTCTGGCCTATCTTATGGCACAATTACGTATGAAAATACAGATCTCAGTACTTAACTATCATGTGATGACTGTGAATACATCATGAGCTCAAGGTTTTGTGAGCATAACCATTTAATGATGCTCTTTGAATTGAAATACGCATCATTCTCTGTTGAGGGTAGCCCCCTTAGAGGTTTGAGCATAGAAATTCATAGAGCACTAGCCAGTCTAGATTACAACGCTGTGTGCTCTCAATCCTTCTTCCCCAGCTCACGCTTTTGTTTAATTTCCATGGGAAGATGATTAGGTTTCTGGCTCTCAGGTGACAGGAGCCGATACTGTGTTGTGTGGGGTTTTTTTGGGGTCTTAAGCTTGAACGCTAAGAACATTTGTTTGTGTTTTCTTCCCCACATGCCTCCTGTCTCCCTGCCCACCGTGGCAGGCAGCAGTGTGGAGTTTGACTGGTGTGCTGTCTCCAGCATCCGCACGCTGCGGCAGCTTGGCAACAAGGCGGTCGTGGTGAACTGCAACCCGGAGACGGTGAGCACCGATTTTGATGAGTGTGACAGGCTGTACTTTGAAGAGCTGTCACTGGAAAGGATCCTGGACATCTACCAGCACGAGGTAAAGAAAAGCAGTAGCAGCAACAGAAAGCCGTGAAGCAGACCAAACTTCTCAAAATTCACGTCACCAGCTTCCTTTGGCAGAGCAGCTGGGGGCGCGGGGGGAGAGCTTGCTAGCTAAAGCTGTTTGGTTTGGATCCCAATGTTGCATTTTACACATCGTTGATGTTCCTAGCAGACTGCTCAATAATGAATGCCAAATAAATATTAAATTATTTTGCAAGATGCCATATTGTGCAATATTTACAAGCAGATTTAATTTGCTGCACAGTCATTTATCGCACAAATTGTTCTGCCCTTGCGGTGCTGAGCTTCAGCACTTGAGCATCTCCTTGACTTTAAGCACAAGTATTCCCCCTGAAGCAAGTAGAATGACTTAGGTATGTAGCACCAACTTGTACTTACGAGCCTGTAGTCTTGGACCTTGCAGTAGAACGGGCCCCTGGAATCACCATCAAACCATAACATGTTCCTGATCGAGGTATCGCAGGTGCCTGTTGGGGACTTCCAAGAGCTCAGAGCTGATACTAAGATATGGAGAGGAATCCCAGGTAGATTTGGTGATGAAAGGGTTTATGATGGAAAGGATTTGTTCTGGTATAGGAAACTTTGGTTTCTTTGTGGTAATGCACTCTGGATGCTGTGGCTAAGACTTTGAGATGTTTACAGGTACTTCACCTCCCTTGAAATCCAGTGGGAGCTGGCTATATAACTTGCTGAAGTGACTTTGTAGAACCTAGGTCATCCTAAGCTTTTGGTTCTTGGCTCTTTTTTGGAGTGATGACACTTGGAGATTTTGTTCTTTGTAAATGCGAGTGAGTTTCTAAAATGGTTTTATAACTTGGCTACATTTTGGTCGTTCCCAAATCCGGAACGATGCAAAAAGCTCCTCAGAACTCAGGTCCCATTCTCTAAGCCTAGATCGTGACAGCCACTTGCAGAACACTATCTTGGGACCATTTTCAGATTGCATCTTCATACCTCTCTGTTTTCGCATCCGTTTCACATCTTTTTTAATTTTTCATGAAAACAGACTCTTATTTGAAATAATAGATTTAAGACAGGATAAGACTGGCAGCTTGCAGGGGTCTTAGAGGCTGATTTTCAGATGCTTTGGCATTTTCCATGAGGTTCAGCTCTAACATTGAACTCTTGTTTACTTAAACAAAATTGAACTTGTGAACTTGGGGTGTGGAGGAAATCAGTGTGCGAGTCTGCCAGAGAAATAACACTGATGAAACACAGCATCTAATTACTGCAGGATCAAAGACAAGGTAGCGATAGGTGATGAGGGAGCAACCACTCATTTTTAAAACATAGTGCTCATAATTAGCAAGTCGAGCAAGAAAAATACATGAAAAGAATAATGTGTATCGAAGCCTGGGTCGTGCTGCTTGACAGCAGTGCTTGGTGAGTGGAAGGTCACATTTCTCAGTCCATTTTCTGGCCTTGCTGATGCTGGGAGGCATTGCAGGCCTCAAGGTCTAGGAGCAGCTTTCTGGGGTCCCTCGAGCTGGAGGGGAAGGATGTGCTGGCAATTACGTCGGCCCAGCCAGCCATGCTCATGAGCTGAACCTGCTGATGCTCCTGGGCGCGCTGTGAGCCTGCTGGGGGAGTGGGAAACAGGGAGAAGGGACATGTGGGGAGCTTGCAGCCAAGGTTCTGGTGCCAGTGAAAGGCAACAAGTCAACGTTTCCTCCATTGGTGTTGGGTCCATTAGGATCTGAATTGAAGCAACCAAAGCTGGGCTGTCTAGTCCATCTCAAGAAGAGCAACAAATGCTCAGCTGCTTTGTAGCACTTCTTTTAGGCAGTGATAAGGTAGGATGGTGCCATTATACCAAATTTGCAAGTGTGGAAACTGAGTCTCTGTGGGGTGGAGAGACTGCAGAGGATCAGTCAAAAGGCCTGGGGACAGACCCCAGATCTCCAGGAAAATATGGGCCAAAATGGTTCATCTGCTCTGTGATTTTGTTGTTTTGTTTTCAAATGAGTGAGCCAAATGCTAATCTCCTGTTAACAGAGTTCTTCCTCAGGAAAATGTGGTTGGAAGTCAGTCCCTAAGGGTACGGCCAAGTTAAACTGAGCTGCTGATTGCTGATCCTGCAAATACCTCCTCTACCAGCTTAACATAAAACAAGACTGTTTTCAGCCCAGTCTTTTAAATTTCTGAGGTGCAGTGAACAGTGTCGGGGTGCAAATCCTTTGAGAAGTGCTGGAGCAGCGGCAAAGTGTAACTAAAATCCTGGGTAAAGAAGCACAGAGCCCTTTGCCCCCAGGAGACATGGTTTGTACATCAGCTCCCTAAGCATCGCTAGGACCAGCATCAGACTGTAGGCAACTATTAAACTTAGCTTAACCAGTGCACTCGCTCGTCCCAGTTTCTGATCAGGCAAATTAAGGTCTGCTAAGGAGTAAGATTGCCAGGAAGGCTGGGGGCAGTGTTTCATGGTCCTGCCCCACTGACATACTCAGCTGTCCCCTTCTTGCTCTCCCTCATCTCCCTTTACATCTCCCTTTCCAGCTAATATTCACAGCTCTGCAGAACCGTGCAAAGTTAGGTGGTGTTCCATGGGGACAGTAATTAAAAAATACATAAAATTCCTTCCCTCAGATTTATTTGCTTTTTGCTTCCAAAGGAGAATATTCCCTTTTCATTTTAATATCTTTCTGCTCGAGGATCTCTTCTGATCTTTTTTCAGTTTCTGCTGCGATTCGTAAAACTAAGGGAGGCTCTTAGGTACAATTTTAATGGTCCAATTTGTTTCCAAACTTGGGGAAAAAGGAAAAACAGCTCTATTACTAATGGTATAGAAGCAAGGTAGTAATAAAAAGAACGTTTTTTATTATAAAGCGGAAAATAATTCCATTAGATTTCTTTCACTGGATTATGTAGGGGTATATTTAAAAAAAAATATATGTGCTGGCAGAGACATTGATTTTCTTTATAGTCAGTGTGGCTGGTGACGGTGTTACGTGGTAGAGCCTGCCCCTGTCTGCCTACTTGATGGTGCTGTCCCACTCCTTGTGGGACAGCCCTGGCTTTGAGGGGAAAGT
>NW_010589474.1:94163-135193 GCF_000705375.1 Tinamus guttatus
AACCTGAGCTTCAATTTGTGGCTCTTTCTGAGTACAAATGAGTATCCTGAGTCTTTCCTCTAAGTCATCCCCTCTGTCTCCAAGGGATTGGAGTCCCTAGTGCCATCCTGACTTTGATGCAAGCAGTGTTTTGATTTTACAGGCTCAGTGACTGGAACTGCTTTGAAGGAAGAGAGAAGAGTCAGAAAGATGGAAAGTCAGAGGTTAAAATACATTTAGGGTGGGTTAAGCCAGCCCTGGTGCCGAGACGAGCGCGGGATGCGTCACTCCCTGGCCAAAGTGACGGTGGTGCCGGCGACGGCGAAGCGAGAACCGTGATCTGCAGCACTGGCTGGTAGCACCCTGGGCAAACAAGTGATCTCGTCATCCCTGGGATAATAAGCACTGCTTAAATGCCAGGCTTTTATAGCAGATCTGTATTATGGTAGGATATTACCCACATTAAAGTTAAGCTGGGCTTGTTTTAACATTTATCATCCGTTTTCCTTTTTTTTTTTTTTTCTGAGTCACTTCTAGTCTATCCTGCTTGCAGCTTACAAGTCTTCCACTCCAAATCCCTTTAAATCCCTCATTAAGAAGTTCCTTTTTTTTCCGGGAAGGCCAGTGCTGTTGACCTTGGTCAGGAAAAGCACACTTCTTAATTAAAAGAGCCTTGATACTCTAAAAAGTTAAAGGCAAACCGTGGATCACCCTGTGCATTGGGGGTTTGATTTATGCGTCTCATTTGCTGGAGATGAGAATCTCATGGTTCAGAAGAGCCCTTCAGCACAGCAGTACTGTTGGCCTGATTCTCCTTTGGGCAAAGTTTCACTAACTTTAATTTGGAAGTAAAATGCCCATTATTTAATTGTCCTGAATTATTAGATGATCTAGAAGTAATTCAGATAGTCATAATTGTTGCAGGTACTCCGAGGCCTATTACTCTTACCAGTGAAAAATTTCATGCCAGACTCTTGAACTTGAAAGCCATTGGGAAGATCTGTGTTTTTTTTTTTTTTTAAAAAGCCTATATTTGCACCTGGAAAAGGATGTATTTGCAATCAAGCTCACTTGCCTTTTTGTTCTGCTTATTATTTCCTCACTTAAAATGTTCTGGTCACCCAGTCATAAATGTGAAGTACTCCATTGGGGTTGAATACTTGCAGCTACCCCAAGGAGCGAGTCAGGAATAATAAGGAGCAGTGGGAATGAATGGCTAAACATAGGCAGGATAATTCAGCATCCCAGGCTGCCGGGTAGGTTGGGCTCTGCTGAGCTGAGCTCTGCCTTGGTTCGCGTAGGCCAGCGCAGGGTCAGCAGTGAGCGCTCCGTGGACGTTGGCCTCTGGGTTTGGGGAAGGATATTCGCTTCGCAAATACCTGTGCTGGAGGAAAAGAAATGGCTGTTTCCAGTTGTTTTCCATTGTCCTTCTGCTGGAGCTTGCTGCTGGCTGTTTTCTCTGAAGAGCTGGAGTGAGGGAGAAAGGGCAGAAAACACCTTGTTTGTTCATGCTGTTGTGTCTGAGAGTCTCAGCGGGAAGTGGGAGCAGCCTCACTGAAGTGAGGGTCCCCATGACGGCATGTGAAGAGCTGGAGGGGGGACAGCTGACCAGGAGAGGGGAGCTTTACATTTTGTTGGCATAGCTGCAAAGCTAGGAAACTCTTGGCAGTCTCTGACTTATCCTCACTGGGAAAGCAGCAGCAGCTAAACAAGAACTGAAAACAAGGTAACAGTCAGTGGTTCTTACAGCAGTGCTAAACTCTTGGCTTAACATCCAAAGGCACATGGACACTGCAGACTCCTGCGGCTTCTGAGGGAATTAAACTTCAAGTCCCTGCTGTGTGCTGAGACATACCAAGTAGGATGCTGGGATGTTTTTTCATTTTTTTTCTTTCTTTCTTTCTTTTTTTTTTTTTTTTATAGGGAGGATCTACACTATGTCATGCTTTGCTGCCTGGATATCTCTGTGTCAGCATATGTATGATCTACCTTTACTCATAGCAACTGGGAAGTGTTGTAATCTAAATATTGTATCCTTACTTACAACAGCTCTTAGTGTTCAGTAGGACTGAATGTGACTGTGCAACTTTGTCTCTGCCAACAGGGATGCAGTGGCTGCATCATTTCTGTAGGAGGGCAGATTCCCAATAACTTGGCCGTGCCGCTGTACCGGAGTGGAGTGCAGATCCTTGGCACAGATCCCTTGCAGATTGACCGGGCAGAAGATCGTGCCGTGTTCTCGGCTGTTCTGGATGAGCTGCGCGTGGCCCAGGCCCCCTGGAAGGCAGTCAGCACGCTGGTAGGTCAGGGATGTGCAGCTGGGAGATGATAAAGTGGCTCAAGGTTTTTGTGAGCATCTCCTCAGGGGGGCTGACTCACTGATAAATGTTGAGATTCTGAAAATGCTTAACATTTGGCAGTTTTTAAACTGCCAGGGTTCATGCACTTCTTGATCCCTGCTATAGCTCAGGTCTTTCTGCCAAACTGTGCTTCATGGGGATGGATGGAAATTGGAAGGAAAGTGTCTTTAAATCTTCCTCACAAAGTGTGAGGAATATACCCAGCAAACTATAGAGGCACTGCTAGGTGACTTGTCCTGCTGGCCTTGAAAACTGTGCTAGCAGGTGGAAATTGCAAAGGAATAGAGATTTGACAGCACCATTTTTTTCCATGGTGAAAATGTTTGGACACAGAGGGTGTGAAGAGGACAACTCTGGAATACAGAAGGGGTGTAACCAGTTCAGCGCAGGCTGTAGTCTCCTGCCTTTTTTTTTTTTTTTTTTCCCCACCTGCAGAATCTTAAGCGATGGTAAGGTGCAGATGCAGCTGCATTTGCACATTTTGGATATGACTTAAAATGTTTTCCTGTTCATAGCATGTTTTTCCTTCTTGCCTTTAGAAAGATGCAGTTGAATTTGCAAGCTCCGTGGGTTATCCATGCTTGTTGAGGCCTTCCTACGTTCTGAGGTAAAGCTCGACCATCAGAGCTCATCAGGCTGGGTTAAGGAATTGTAAAAGCTGTGTCGAGGCAGGGGAGAGAAGAATTTCATGGTACACATGGAGAACTGTGCTGGGTACATACAGAATAAACTTGTCAAGATTAACAGGTGGGGCAACTGCTCGCACCAGTGAAGGAAGCCAATGGATCCTTTCTATCCCTCAAGCACAGAACAAAGATAGAATTTTGATCATAAAAGTGTTTGTTTAAAACCATTACCTTTTTTGTATCTCAAGGCCAAAATCGCGAGCCATCTGGGACATTGCTTAAGGCCCTTGAGACTATTTCACTGAGTCTGCTGGTACAATTAAGCCAGAGGATTGTTTGCCACCAGTAAAACAGAAGGGAACAAGCTGAGGCCATTTATTGGGGTTAGCATCTGTTTCCAGAAAATGACAGTGCATTTTTTGAATGCAGCTTCTGATTTGCAGGGCTCCACTGCTTACAGGCATGTTTTATGTGTCCTCCGCCTTGGTTGCTGCTTCTCTTTAAGCAGGTAGTGTACAGGACCACCTGTTTCCAACAGCTTTTTGGAAGGAGTTGCATCAGCACATGTGGAAGTTAGAAATCATCACCCTTCTCTGAGGAGTTTCTTCATATTCTGAAGACAGAGACAGTCTGAGCAACAGACTGTCCAACAGTTTACAGTTGGAATTGGAAACAGGATCCTTTTAACACGCAATAGCAATGTGTAAAAATGAAAGGGTGTATAGTACTCATTTTTGGTGGAGACAAAAATACTTTTATTTAGGAAAAATAATGGAGAGGAGAGGGCATTCATATAACTTCAACCCTCCAATGAAGTATCAAAGGATACTTGAGAAGAAGTATCCTTTAGGAGCACCTGCTGCATGATGACTTCCCTGTTTGGTGTCTGCATCTTGCAGTGGGTTTGCAGAGCAAAGTTCGAAGCCTCCACTCAGTTCAGGCAGACAAGTTAAAAGTGATTATATTGTTCTCTAGATTTTTAGGGCGTATTCCTTTTAGCCCATTTCCATATCTATTAAATTCTGTATGGGCTGTTTCCACATCAGTATTTGCTGGTGCAATATTTCCAAGGTATGTTGAGCCATTCGAGGCTGTTCAGGAGGATTTGGGGGATTTTAGGGAGAAAGATGAAACTGTGGAGGGTGAAACTTGAAATGGAGAATAAAAAACCCTAGCAGAGCAGACTCTCTGGCCTCTGATTGCAGAGCAGCAGCCAGCCCTCAGCTGTGTTCCTTCATGCTTTGCACTGTTATGGCCCTTAATATTTGCCACTGGCCTTAGAGAACTAAATGCATTTTCCTCTCCACGCTTGTGCAGTCTGTGCCAGCTCACATCCTCAAGTGGGGGAGGTGACATAGGTCTTTGGATTTAATTGAACTCTATTGATTTAGATCAGCTAAAGATGTATCCCAGTAAGCATAAGCAACTATAGCTACTTGCAGCTATTGATCTTTGGTGGAAGATTTCTACCACGTTTTCTGGGATAGATCCTTCTTCCACTTTCCTCTCAGCTTCTGTAAACTTGTCCGCCAAAGCAAAGGGGAAGCTGAGCAGCAGAATGGCAGGAATGGCCAGTGTAGCATCTTTAAAAAAGCTTCTCTGAATCACTCATTCTCAAAACAAAACTTCTAAATCCCCTTCTCAGATATTACTGGCAGCTTTACTTCACAGTACATGGCTATCAGATGCAGAATTCAGGCACTAGAAAGCCTTTAGGGAACTGGCACAGCAAAATAATTCTTCAGCAATGAAGAGTCTGTTTTCATCTGCATTCACACTCACAGCCAGCACCGGTGGCCTTGTGCTTTCCTCCTTCCACCGGTGAGCCCATGGGCTAAAGGTGGATTGTGCATCTTTGGAGCTGGCTTGCACATAACAGTGTAAAATGTCTGGGACTTGAGCAGAGGTCTCTGGCTGGATTTGGCAACAGTGCTAAAGCTGTACAATTGCAGTTTTTGGGTCCTTCGCTGTGGTTCTGGTCACTTGGCTTCTCTGGGCAGCATGTTGGAGGTCCATACGGTACCACTCTGCGTCACTTCCAGCCCAGAGAGGAGCAAGCAGCTCAAGGCAGGAGCTTGCTTGGCAGATGTGTCTCATTGGGGTGGATGATGACCTGCGCTCTGGTGTCCAGCGCTCTGCTGTCCCCAGCGCTCTGCTGTCCCCGTGAAGCTGCAAGAAAAGGTGACCTGTTTGCTTTGCCTTTCTCACAGTGGGTCTGCAATGAATGTAGTATTCACTGAAGAGGAGATGAAGAAATTCTTAGCAGAAGCCACCAGAGTCTCCCAGGTATCAGCCCTTGCCCTATCAGTGCTTTTGCTTGTCCTGTTGTTTGCTATCTTTGTTCGCAAAGCTGATTTTCCATCTCTGTTAGGGTAGTGGTTTGGAACCCCACATACCCCATCCAAGCCTGCTAGTAGCAAGCTAAGCCACCTAGCTGAACTGACCATGATAGCACTGAAATTACCTTTCACTTAATTTCTGAGCCATTTTGCCTGACTTTGGGCAAATTAAACTTTATGCTGGCATTTTCTCTCCCAGTGATAATGTGTGTAGTCTTTTTGCTGTTGTTGTTGTTTTCCCTCAATCCATTTCTTAAATGCAGAAATCTTTACAAGTTTTTGATATGACATTTAACTCTGCAGATCACGTACTGAGTTCCATTTTTCTTTGATAGAAAAGCAGGACTACTGCCTGCTTACTGTTAATCCAGTGGGATTATTGATCTGCAGAGTGTAGAATGCAGGAGATGAAAGCTCTGGTTTCCTTTTTGAATGTCTTTCAGAAGTAAATTTGGGGATTTTTTAAATCTTTTTTTTTTTTTTTTTTTTTTTTAGCAAAGAGAGGGATTTGCTCTTGTACATCGAAATTTAGAATAGTAAAATCCAAACAGTTTCCCAAAGACATGAGTGCTTCAGAACATAGTAAACACAATTCAAAGCTTGAGTTTCTTCTGTAGTTTATATCAGTGTTACTGTAACAAGGGATGTTTGGAGAGATGAGAAGGTGGGAGAAAGAAAGCATTAAATGATTGGGCTTGAATGAGCAGTATACAGAATTTTGAGTCTGACTTTGTAGCAATCTCTGAGTTTGGCCTGGTCTCTTAACCTGTTGTTTTTGTTTGTGTTTTGCCTGGCCCCTGTTCAGACAGCACTGCAGCACAGTTATCACTGCTATCACAGGAACCTTGGAGTTAGAAATAAATAAGTTAGAGGAACCCTGCAAACACAACTGGCTATGCAAGTCAGTCACATTACTGTTTACTCAGAGGATTTCTGAGGACATTAAAGAATACAAAACAAAAATCATGCCTTTTTTTCAGGAGTAAAACTACTCTGGAGGGATGGGTTCCTTGGAGGAAAGAAGACTGCTTAGTTCCATCCATTAACAGTTTTGAAGGGAATTCTGAAAGAAAGAGAATACTAATAATTAATTAGTGTGCTGTATTGCTGTCGAAAAGTGGATGCTCCCATGGGATCCTTGTGACCCACGGATTCTGCAGCACCAATGAGGCACTGGTGCTGCAGCCATGACCCATTGCATTTCTGAGTCTTTGGGTGCTCTGGCCCTGATCCTGCAGTGACCTATGCCAGATCTGCATGTTTGCTACTGTACTCAAATGGCCCAGGAAAGACTACTACTATTTTTTTTTATGTAGTATTTCTGCATTGTCAAAAGCCTTTGTATAGTTGAAGCAAAAAAGTAAACCAGAACAAAGTAGTATATTCTGCTTCTGAGCTTGGGGAGTTTATTGATAGGCATTTTTATACTAGTGGAATCTTTGTGGTCTGTGAGTGGTTCCACTGAGGCCAGCAATAATACTTGTGAGCCTGCAGGTGAGTATGAGCACCTTTGTGGGATGCAGATTTTCTGCTTATAAAGCCTTACCTAAGTCTTCTTCTCCCAGCAAAGCTTCTCCAGCTGGAGAAGTGCCTGACAAATGTTCTTCTGTTGTTTTAGCTACATCACTTTTACACTGTTGCCTTATTATGGCATTTAAGATGTCAATAATGTTCTAAACTTCTTGGAAGAGTTGAGACAGATTTGAATAAACAAGACTGAATGCACATGTAAAATCTTCTGGTGAAAAACTGCAGCGAGTCAAAGTTATAGGACACAAGCCACTAAATTTATGAAATGGTATAGGCTGTGGCATTGTCCTTGTCTTTGAATTTACCCTTGCACTGATAAATGTAAGAGATTCTGTCTTGTAACTTTTGAAGCTGCTTTGTATTTTTTCAAAAGGAGTCTTTTGAGCATTCACAGACCGTCATTTATTCCATTTTATTCTCTAATAAATAACAGGCAGTTAGTAGCGGATGGGAAAGGTAAAGTGTTGAGTCATAAAGGTGGCTTGGAAGAGTGCTGGGGATTAGATTTTCACTGTCCTTTAGAGCTGGTGGCTGGAAAGAGAAAGTTCAGAGAAGAGCTGGCACTTTGGGCTGTTCTCCCACAGAAGGGCAGGAAGAAGGGGGCAGAAAACTGAATATGGGTGAATGTGTTCAGGGGTAGATCATGTCCCTGTCACGGTGACGAACGTGGAGGCCTCAGTCCTGCTTGACTAATGCAGCAGCGGCAGCTTTGGGGAGCGCCAGGTTTGCCCCGTTGCTTCCTTGGCAAAGTTCACCTCCCTGCAGAAACGAGGATACTAATAACTGCTCTCGTGGGATTCTGCTTCCAAGGCTTTTTCCAGTGATGAATGGGTGAACACTTGGATGGTCACCAGAGACTCTCAAGTAAAAGCTCTCTTCTTCCTTGTCTTGATCATAGGATCACCCTGTGGTACTCACTAAATTTATTGAAGATGCCCGTGAGGTGGAAATGGATGCTGTAGCCAAGGCAGGCAGGGTAAGAATTTTGTGTTTCCTTAATATTAAACTTCTTCAAATCAAAGGCTTGCAAAAATAGGTGGTTTGAGTGTTTTACTATTAGCCATGAGGTTTTTTTTTGCTGAGTAGGTTATGAGATGGCATCTGAGGTCTTTTAAAAAAAAAAAAAAAAAAAAAAGTGCTTGCAAAGCTCGACACCCTTACCCTATTGTATTCATATAACTACTTTCTTCTTAAATGTCACTTCACTACCTGAATGAATCCTTTAGAAAATAATTTTTATTGGTTTCACAAATCACTGGCTTCGCAAGTGTCTTGCATCAGAATATCAGCCCTTGTTATGATACTGCCACAGTTGTTTTATTATTATAGCTTCATTTTGTATTTCATTACTAACCAAAATAATCCTTTCAAACAACTGCAAATATTTCATGCGACAGAAATACTCTAGTTTCAGTCTTCCTTTTTGACCAGCAAACAAAATCATTGCCTCTTTGGGTATCCAAGTACTCCAACTTGATACAATTCATTTAGCTTAAATTCCTTTAGGCCTGAACTTCCCACATTTGCATTTCTCTGCGATTAACCCTTCCCCAAGGGGTCAACAAGTATGTACAAATTATGTTGTTATGCAGTTCTTATTTGCAAATGACAAGCAGATCTTAAAGAGAGAATTTAAAGGTTTTTAGGTTTTTTTTGTTTTGTTTTGGTTTTTTTTTGTATCAAAAATGTGTGTTACCAAGAGGAGGGAAGTGAAAGGGCTTCAAGACTGTCATAGGTTTTAACATGTTTGTAGTTGGCTTACCCATAGTATGAAAGACACTGGCATCCTCTCACTGTCCTTTTGTCCTGCAAAGGCCTCAGGCCTGTTGTGTCCCAGAATTGTTTCCTGTCTCTCCTCTCTTGGATACAGCCCAGTTCAGGAGTCTGTATTTAAAAGAGGGCACGGAAATGGGAGGGCAGCCCCGAGCCCGGGTGAGGTGTCTAACTGCCCTCTTGGTTCTGCATGCAGGTTATCTCTCACGCCGTTTCCGAGCACGTGGAGAACGCAGGTGTGCACTCTGGAGATGCCACCCTCATGTTGCCCGCTCAGACTATTAGCCAGGGAGCACTGGAGAAGGTAGGTATTGTCCTAGCACCAAACAGAGAAAGGAAAATAATAATATGAATTTGCTTCTTGCTTGGGAGAGTTTATTTTGATTTCAAGAGACATCAACTCAGTGGTTTTTAAAGGCCCGTGTGATTTGTGCAATTGTAGGATGTCAGTGTGCCCCCAATGAGCAGCTGTAAAAGGTGTGGAGTCACCTGAAATGTGGCCCATTAATTTAATCAGTAGAGATGGGCACTTTCGGGATCCACGGGGGTTCTCTGTTTCGTTTCTGTTTCCTTGTTTTAGGAAGAGCTTCCGTAGAGCAGCAGGGTGTCCAATGCATGTATGTGCCATGGCCCACTCTCCACTTCCTCCTCTTCCCCAGGCCTTTTTACTTCTGCTTTCAAATGGAACTCCTGTTTCTGGGTTACTTAGGCAAATTAAACACTTTTGGAAGATAAGAGTATTGCCAAAATAAGGGTATAGAGAAAAATTATGCTTGAACAGAGAGATAAGAAGTTTAAATGAATGTAAGGTGATTTATTGATGTGATGATGTCTTTTTGAGGGGAGTTGTTAATTTTTAATGTATATGTATATTTTATACATTTTTTCATTATTTTTATAGATAAAAGCTGCTACGAGAAAGATTGCAAATGCCTTTGCTATCTCTGGTCCATTCAACATTCAATTCTTGGTGCGAGGAAACGATGTGCTGGTAAGAACTCCTGTGACTTTGGGAGCAAACTCAGCTCTGAGCATTTCGGTGCCTGGTTCCTGCAGTCCCTTGTCACGGAAACTCTGTGGCAGTAGCAGCTGTGGGTTTGAAACCTGCTTGGTGTGATGGTGTGTGCCTTGCTTGTGCCACCACTGTGTCACACAGCTCTCTGAACGTGTGAGAGAGCATCCTGTCCTGCCAGAACAGTGCAGCCTTTGAGGGTTAAAGAGGTCTCGTTGCGTTGTCTTTCAACAGTAGCTTTAGTTTCTCTGTGGGCTTCAATCTTTCTCAAAACTGACAGTTCTGGATATGATGGATAGCAGCGAGACCTACGCCTCATCTTAGGAACTGGCTGCCATTGCGTTTTATGAAATGAGGGCTGCTTTTATCTGCTCTCTGTTGTCCTCTCTGATCTTTGGTGAGTTTGATAGCTACAGCAAGCCTTCCAAGTCACCAAAAAGAAGGCAAGATAATTTAAGTGCTTAAGCTCTTAATATAAGCCATTAAGATGGTTATCTAAACAGTGCAGTCTTGGTGGCTATCAATAACAAGCACCGCAGCTGCCTGGCCCTTTGCGGAAGAGCTGGCACACTGCTCTTGGAAGAAGGTCAGGGAATGAGAGCAGAGGACAGCTGAGGAAGCAGTGCATGGAAAACTTGACGGGGAGGGGAGGGTGCATCGTTGTGAAAGATCCTGTCTGGGGTATTAATTAATTGAGAAAAGGGTGTTTTGAGTTATTCACCTTTTCTTTTGGTTCACACTGAGTTTGTTACAGAGTTATTTGGAGACTACAGAGGGAGATAAAGGAGTCCTTAGTTCCTTGCTTTCCTTCAGCTGTGTTTGCCTCTCTGGATTGCCCCTCTTTTCCTTCCACCTTTTTTATTCTTGGCTGCCACTTTCATTCTCGCTTGCAAGGATTCCTCTCTTGCTAATGAACTCCCCAGTAGACTTCTCAGCAGGATGCAGAACTTCTTTTTTCTTTCCTGAGTCACTGAGTATCAGTGAGGAAAGTCAGTAACAAATGATTGCCCAGTCATTCATGAACCAATACTATGGAAAAAAGAGGAGAGCAGGGTATGTGCCTCTCGTGCGGCAGTCTGAGAGGTATCTCTGCGAAGAGAAGGAAGAACGGTTTTGCAGAAACTTGAATTAATCTATTTTTTAGGCTGCATTCTGTCTAATCCTGCTCTTTCTCCATTTTAATTTCATCAGGTGATTGAGTGCAATTTGCGGGCCTCCCGCTCCTTCCCTTTTGTATCCAAGACTCTAGGTGTGGACTTCATTGATGTGGCAACAAAAGTGATGGTTGACAAAGAGGTTAATGAATTGTCCCTTCCCACACTGGAGCATCCAATTATTCCTTCCAAATACGTTGGGATTAAGGTAGGGTTTTAAAAAGAGGAATGTTTAAAAAATACAACAACAACAACAAAAAAAAAACTAAGGCCAGCATCTAGCACGTTAATTAGTACTTTGGTGCCCAGAGAGCAATTTTTACTCAATGAGAAAATTATTCTTTGGCTAAAGGCCAAGTTGGACTTTTCCAGTGTCCACTGTGCTAAAGGACATTCAAATACTAGAGAAAAAATCAAAGGAAAACTATCCATTGATTATTAACAAAATTAGTTGCTCTCTGTTATTTCTAACCACTCTGAATTGTGTTTCTAAGCTGCCTGGTAAGTGTGCACTTCCAGAAGTGATTGCTGAAATTCAGACCTTTCAGCGATACTGCCTGTTCGTGAAGATGTACACGTATGTGTTTAGAGTGTCCCCAGATTTTGTCTCCAAGCCCAAAATTTCTTTTCAAAGCACAAAATTCCTTTTATATGCACCCCCAGTAAAAGTGTAGATGGAAGTCTAAGCTCCTTTGATTTCAGTGGGACTGAGATTTCAGTTTAATTACTAAGCTTTTACATCATCTGAGATACCAAGAAGTTCTCTAGATATAATTGACTGCTAGTTTTTTTAAGTTGAAATTCCTAATCATAAAAATCTAGAACAGCAGTGCAGAAAATATGATAGTTAATGAGAATTGTTTATACAGAAACTTTCAAGCTTTAATAGTTTCCTTATCAAATGAATACTAAGAAACAGAGCTAACATCCTTCTAATAAAATGTTCAGACCCATTAAAATGCAATTGAAATCAATGGGCCAAGGCAGCTTATGTTATTTGCAAGCCAGTCAGTCTAGAGGCAGCTTTGCGTTTTATTTTGATGTCACAGATTAACATTTTCTGAAATTCTCATCTGAAGTTTTTGTTAATGTGATTTATTTTTAAAAGTTTGTATTATTTTAACCTGGGGCTTCTGTACTGTTACTAACTAAACTGTCAGGAGTTGCATCTCTCTTGGGAATGCTGGCTTCAGAGTGGAAAATGTGGCAGCACTCCTCGGAACTTCACTACAAAGCCTTTTGCACTGCTTGTATTCTGTGTGGATTTGTCAAATGTAAAATCCTGCTAGTGGCTTTGGAAATGTTAAACTTTGAAAAATGTAGCAGTTAAACCATATTTTTGCTATTCATGCCTCATGTTTTCTATACTTTCACATTTTTGTTGGTAGAAATATTTGCAGGGAAACAGAGTTTTGTTTCTCCAGCAGTTCTTAAATGCCCATATGAGAGAACATGGAACTGGTGTCATCTTTCTCGACAGGGTTGCTCCCTTGTGAATTCAGAGTTTTAGTTTTTAGCAACTAAAATACTGTCCTGCCATGTTTGCCTGCAGAATGTCAGGGCAGCAACCATGGTAATGCATGACTAAATGTTTTTTTTTTTAAAAAAAAAAAGTTCAGATTGCACCTTTGTACTGGCACCTTTTCCTACTCAGGGCAAGCAAAACTCAGGGAGCTGGTCAGGAGGCTTTTGTCAGTTGCTGCCATTCGAGGCAGCCAATGTGTGTGTTAAAATGAATCCACCTTGACTGTCCGCTCTCAGCTTGAGCCTTTAGAGTTGGCTGCTGTAGAAGATTACTGTTTACTGGTAAATAAAGCAAGACTGATCTAGAAGGTGCCAACACAGGTTCTACTTACTTGACACCCTTTTCACAGCAAAATTCTGCTGTCATGTTTTGGTTGGTTGTTGTAGGGTGTCATGAAACAGCCTCCCTCTCTCTGCAATGTCTACCCTCAGACTTTAATTTTTTATTTTAAATTTGGGGTAGCAGGCGGGGAGAGAGGTAAAATGTAAAAATTGCCTGTGAAGTTTCATCATCTTTCTGCTGAAAGTGTATTCCTGTGGAATATTTTCATTCCTGTGAATGAAAAATTTCTGTTGGCAACAGGCTTCAGACAATATCTCTCGTTGTTTTATGAATCAGGTGCTTCATAACTGTTTTTTTTTAATGTATCTTAAAAACGATAGTGAACTACTATAGATGAGAAATCTGCCATCAGGATGAGAGCAGACTTGCAAGACTTAGGAGGAAGATGCGTTGGTGAAATGCATATTTGTTTCAGTCCTTTGTCAGGGTGCTGGGGAAACTCATTTGCCAAGTGCTCCTTTGTTTATCAGAGTTGGCCAATGCTTATTCTAGATTAAGTTGTCTCTCACTCACTGTCATTCGTTTTTCTTCTGATCCATTACATTGTCATTTGGCTTTGTTTAATATTTCTGTCTTTCACCAGGCCCCAGTGTTCTCCTGGTCCCGGCTGAGAGATGCTGACCCTGTTCTTCGATGTGAGATGGCCTCTACTGGGGAGGTATCTTAGCTTTTTTCTTTTCTTTTTTTTTTTTTCTTTCTTTCCTTTTTTTTTTTTTTTAATAAGTGGTCTTTAAACATTGGTGTTTAAATATGACTTTATTACATCCTGAATCATAACAGAATATGTAGGTTCTTCAAAAAAAATCTTTCCTGTCTGTAAAAACACGCTGTGGAGAACCCAAGTTATTCAGCCACTGGATGTCCCTCTTTAGCTGTGTCTCAGGTTCCCAAGTTGGCCCTGCTTGCTGTGACAGCATGAAATGAGTTTCTTTGAGAGCTGTCGGGTTCTGGGACATTTTCAGTGTGTCAGTCCATTTTATGAATCACCTGCTTCTTGGCAGACAAGTGAATGCTGCTTTCAAATCCCCCACTGAAGCGTATCAGAATAGCAATGTCAAGACTTCGGGTCATGACCATTTGGTCTTGAACATACTATTTAATGGCTACAGAAATATGTAGTGGTTGCCTGGTATGAAGGTATGCCCCAAGGTGCAAAAAGGTGGGAAAGAGAAAATGAAACGTGATGGCTGCAGGAATGAGCCTGGGCAGGATGGGAGCGGAGCGGCTTTACTGTGTTGCCTGCTCCTTCCTTAGGTTGGGCTCTGAAGTGCTTCTTGGTGCACTGGTATGATGAGAGCCTTGACCCTTTAAAGGATATAGTTTTCCATATACATCATCTGAAGAGATCCTAACTCACCTAGAGTAAAGAAGCCTCCAAGTCTGTTTCTTAGTTATTGCTGATTTGTCAATAGCTTCTGCAGACACATCCACACACTCTTTGAGCTTGTAGAAGTGGATTGTGGTAGCAAGGGGCTGCTAGACTGGCAAGCACATTTAAGTGATTAAATACGAAGTCCATTAGAGTTGGCTTAGACAGACAGATGGCAGAGCCTGGGCTCCTGCGTTTGACCTGAGCTTGGGTAGGTCTACGCGAGCTGTTTTCATAAGCAGAGACTTACCATTTTAGTATGAGCAAGCAGTAGGCCCAGATACGTAGCTGGAATAGCCTTAGGTTTTCTACTCTCTCCAGAACTGTTTTATTCTGCTCGTTATTCAGTGTGTGAAAACAGTATAGCAGATTTCCTCTTAATTTGGTTAATGGACAGAAAAAAGCCAAGTGTTCTCCTTCTTTTCAGAATAAATTTGACTTTGCAGAAAACAAAGCAAACCTGCCTTCTCTCCCCTTCTTCTTCCTTCCACCCCCACAAAAAAATAGAACAAAAATGTAACTAAGAGCAAGAATTATTTTTCTGAGCTTTATGTGGAGTTAGAGATTATCTTGGTTGTAAGGGAGGGATTATTAACTTTTATGAGTTAAAGATCTATATTCACAAATGCCATAAAATGTGACAGTTATGAAGGTCTTCCTTATGAGTGAAGTAAGGATAATAACTCTCTTCTGGTAAAACCCTCAATTATTCCTCAAATATGTTTTTAACACACACGACTTGATTTGGACTTTAATTTGGGACATTTATTTAGCAAAGATGTATTTTGTTGGCAGTAGCAGTCTCCGTATCAGCTGAAATCACAGTGCTTGGGGTCCCTTGTGTATCACAGTTGTTTTGACCATGCCACAGTGAAGCGACCTAACATTCAGAGCCATGGTTTTAGGGAAAAGCTGAGTTTTGAATTTTCTTCTCTTCCCTTCTGGGATTTTGTTGGTTGGTTGGTTGGGTGTTAGTGCCACTGTGTATTGGGAAAGGCCATGAGAGGAAGAGCGCACTGTTCTCCATCAGCCCCATCTGGATATGTGCATAGATTTGTTATTTCAAAGAGAAAGATCTGTCACATTATCTGCTTCCAACTGCTTTTCAACAGGCATGGAGTTGGCTAGAGAATGTGTGTATTCTTTATTTTTTAAACTGTTACCAAAATTGTGGCATTCCTCCTTTTGTTATCAAAACTCCAAATTTAGGTGAGGAACGCAGTTTAAGTCTCAGAGAAGATCATTATTGTATGTCCTTCTGTAAGCAGCTGAGTTCCACCGAGACTTCCTGATGATGGAGTACTGCCTATGCAATCTGTATTGATTTCTTTATTAGGTTTTTATTTGTATAAAATAAATTATTTTGAATTGGCGTGATTATTCTGCGATTTCCTTTGGTATATATTGACACTTCCTGCGTTTTCTAAATCTGGGGAGTTTTAATGGGAGATGATCTTTAAAAGCCATGGTATCTTTCCACAGGAAATACCTGGAAGGACATGGCAGCACAAGTGCAGTCTTAAGCTCCACAACAGACACACAGAGGTGCTGCCTGTGTGCGTAATGCTCCCTGGTACTTAAGCGCTACATAATGTTAAATGTTTTGCAGTGCACTCACAAACACTGTGGAGCAGAAGCTGTGTACACCATGCCCGTAATTCATAGACAAATCAATTGCTGTTACTCCTTGGTGTGCTGTTTGAAACTAAAGTGTTGCTTATTCCTTTATTATTGCTTCATTAAAATCATGAGATTTGTCTGCAGTGATTTTCTAGGCTTTTTTTTTTCCCCCTTGCTTGCAGACTCTGAGGGATAAGAAAGTCTGATTCTTCGTGAAGAAGTCAAGAGCATATTCACTGCTTCTTTTTAAAGCATATTTTTCCTGATGCCTTTTTCTTTGTGTCTTGCAGGTTGCCTGCTTTGGGGAGGATGTGTACTCTGCTTTCCAGAAGGCCATGCTTGCCACGGGGTTTACTTTTCCGAAGAAGGGAATTCTGATCGGAATCCAGGTGAGCCTGAAACACCAAACCTGAGAAAGGACTGACACAGAATAACTCTCTAACTACTGATTTGTTTTCATTCGTATGTCTTTATGCTTAATAGAGAGCTGTCCACTTAAAACACATTTCCCTGCAATCCATCTTGAAGTGCAACAGGCAGTGGGGGAATGCACACAAAAGAGGGATCTTGTTTTGCATGGATGGAAGTTGTGGTGGGAATGTCCTTCAGTTCAGTGGCTTCTGCAGGGAGCCTTTTCTGAGGGAGTTCCTGGTGGATTGGCCTTGGGAACAGCACAGCTCCACTTACAGTTCTGACCTGGCAAAGAAGATAATGTGTTTTAGGATGAAAAGGTGGCCTGACAGAAAAGCAAAAGGATTTGTTCTCTCTCATGGGGTAATAACCAGCTGTGGGACATGCTGCAGTTGGATACATTTGTAAACTTGCTGCCATGTGTGTATTTCTCAAAAAATTTGTTGTTTCCTATCCAAGTAGAACATACTTGGGCCCCAAAAAGACAACTGCTTGCCCCTGCCATATTACTGTTGTCTTTGTAGTAAGGTTATGCCCTCCATATTTGCAGAAACCCAGTAAACAAAAAGGTAGAACGTACGAATTCTCCAAGCACAATAGGGCTGTGTGAAGTGTGTTGGGCTGCCTGTGCCAGCTGAAGATGTGAAGGTGAAGTGTGAGAATTGGCCTGAAAGGAACATGGCTTTGGCTAGCACAGAAATACTTCTTCCTTAAAAACAACAACAAAAAATGTATATACAGGGATTGAAACCATTGCTAGAAGTTACCTCAGATTAGTGGGAAAGTTGTGGCTCGTTGCCTAGTGGAAGGTAAGAAGTTCTCTGTAAAACTCTGGTGAGTTGGAGCCTTTGCATCTATTCACTGCAATGTTAAGATTTTAAAATAGCAGTTAATAGAGGGAGGAAAAGCCCAGAAAAGAAAAAGGAGCCCAGTGTCTAAAGTTGAAGTCTGTTTGCCTGGTAGTAGTTAGAAGGGAACAGGCAGCAGAGAGTAATTTTAGCTATATAAAGCATTTGTGTAACTTTGCCGTCAGTATCTGTTAAACTGAGGCAATTGGTCTTTGTACAAAGGTCTTAAGGAGAAAAAAAAAATAAAGGAAAAGAAAGATAAAATAGCCCAAGAAGCCCAATCCTCCCAGCCTTTTAAAAGTAACAAGCTTCTGTCCTTTTTAATGAGTTGTTTACAGTTCATTTTCTTGCAAAAGAAACCGGAAAACTGCAGCTCAGTCACTTAAAGGTCTCTCTTATCTTAGAAAACTTCTTCTATAATTAAACCCCAAAACATGAAGCGTAAAGCTAATGCTGAGGACCAAATAGTGCACTCCCACCTCCGTGGAGTTCATCCCATACCCACATTTCAGGGGTCTTTTTTTGAAATCTCCTCGGTCTGCTGGCAGAGAGAAGTGACGCCTTGTAAGAGGATGAAGTTGCAGTCCTGATGCCCTGGTTCCTAAATGACACCTCCTGTCTCCCGTGGGTTTGGGCTGGAGCAGAGAGGAGCTTCTCTGCAGACACTAGTGGCCCAAGGACAGCGGCAGCAGGCGGGCTATAAACCAGCAGCCTTGTTCTTGTTTCAGATGTCTGTGTGAGGATGTCTGCCTCAAACCAGCAAGGTGACAGTGTATCCTCATAGGAGAAACACTGACTCACAGACAAAGTAAAGTCACCCTCTGCGATTGCTGGAGATGTCACACGGGGACATGGATCCCTCTGCAGCCCTGGCTTTCAGCTACAGCATCCCCTCCCTTAGCTGCTGTCATGCACCTGGGGCCTGTTCCCGGCAGGAGCATGTGCACCAGCCCATCGTAAACCCTAAAGGTCGTGCACGAGTAGAAGCCTGCTTCCTTAAACGTGTAAGGAGGCCCTGACTCGATATGTACAGGTTACATGGTGTAGCATTTAGGTGATAGAGTGCAGCACACCTCGTGTCATTGGTCGTCATCCCAAAGGGCTGTCTCATCAGTCCTGCCTGTGGTGCGACACCCTGGGGCACACTGGGTTACCAGCCGCGCTCACAAACCCGCTGCCTTGGCCTGGGGCTGCCAGCGCCTCTGACCCGGGACAGCCTGAGCTTCCCCGGGGCCCGCCGAGCTGCTCGGAGTGCGGCACAAGTGGTTCCCAGCTGGCTTCTGCAAGCTCATCATGTGACCCCTTTTCTTGTCACAATTTGGAGAAATCTGTGATGCTGAAACCCTCAGTCTGCCATTAAATAATTTATATTTTATGCAAGAGGAGTTGAAAAGCTCATTTTATTTTCCTCCCTGATTGGGCTATTCAGTCATCTCTCTGGGATGGAGTGCATCTGTCTTACATCTGCGCTGGTGACCACAAGATACGGAAAACATTAATGGAGTATTTTATTTTTAAATCCTGCCATTCCGAGACTGTTGTTTCAAGGTAACCTTCTGCCATATCCGCTGCCTTCGTTAAGTGCAGAAAGTCTTGTGTACTCTGCAGTGGACTTGGATACAGCCTTCAAGACAAGAAGAGGTAGTTTCATTTTCAGCCTGAACTTAGTAAAAACTGGTATAACTATATTGAAATAATTGAGGATTTTGCTCCTTACAAATAGCAAGACATGCAAGCAGTTGTGGGAGAGAGGTTATAAGAAATAGAAATTTCCTGTAAAGGAAAAAAAGAATACTCTTCTCCTGCAATAAATATCTTGCACTAAATAAATCTGCTTGTACTTTTCACCTTTAGTAACTAATGGTTTCTTACACAGGTTCTTTCAGGCAGCTTGTAAATCTGCGGCTGCTCCGATGCAAGCTGACAGCTGTAATTTCTTTTCATGGAGAGGCTGTTTTATGTGTCACAAGTGTTCAGTACATGTTTGATAGAAGTTTATAATACTGTTGTGAAAGCCAGCCCTTCTGACCAGAAGGCAGAACGGTTCTCTCTGACTGGGAAGCTGCCAACCCTGTCACATTGTATATTTATATTTTCCAGTTAGTGTACACAACAGAATGGCTTTAAAATGAGGTTCTTCTCAGTGTCTGCAGTGCTCAAAAAACCCTGTTGACTGCTTTTCTTCATAAAAAGTACTTCACCCTTCAGAATATTCTTGTCTTGCCCCAGCAGGTTAAGACCATCAGTAGTACCAGCAGGGAGGTCGTGGTAATTCTATCTGAAAAAGAACAGACTAGGCTGGGTTAAAAGCGAGATGCAGGTTGGCTCTGAAATGAGAAAAGTGTGCATTGCATTTGATCTTTGCATTGTTACACCTTCAGCGTCCAGAAGAAAATATATGCCAGCATCAAATTTCTGCTCACATTTTGCTCTAAAGTGGCTGATGCAGGAGAAGACTATCTACAAGAGGTTGTCTCATCTTTACTTCTTCCAAACAAGTGTGATCTGGCTGTGCCTTAGGAGAAAGGCTCTTGGATATATCCTGAGTACCTGAGTGTTTAGATCCTCATGGGAATGGGGCATCCCGGTCTCACAAGTGTTTTGTACTTTCCATTTCCAGTGCCCATGGGAGTGAGAAATGAACTCGTGCATAAACAGGCTCTTCATCGTGTCAGTTTGCAAACAGAACATCCACAGGCTGCCCAAAACCTGTTTGCATTTGCCATTTTGCCAGAACGGAAGGCCAAATGTTTGGGCAGTGATAGTGAAAACATTTAATTAAGAATGCCACTTAATTAAGTAGGCGTCACCAGTTGGTGAATTTGAGATGATGATTGCCCTGATATTTAATATACAGGGCTGTTTTGTAATTGCAGCAAAACTTAATATGGGAGCACATAGCCTGGCGTTGTAACAAGGCATGGCTCAGCCACGAGGGGCTTTGGGCTTCAGGATCCAGACAATTTTCTTGGCACGCTGCCCTGCATGCACATGCATGTGGACAGGCAGACCAAGCACAGCAGGTGCCTTTGCCTCTTTGCATGCTCTGCAGAGCTGTGAAATACCCAGTGAAACAGCCTAGTGAAACAACCTTTCCAAATCCTAGCTTTGATGCTTTATCTAATTAACTTTTTTTTCTCAGAATTCCTTCCGCTCAAAGTTCCTCAGTGTGGCAGAGCTACTTCATGAGCAAGGTTTGAAGGTAGGTGGTTTGGATGTGTAAAGCTAGGGCCAAGTCATCAGCCAGTAAGGGGAAAGAAATTCAGAACCAATTTAGGGGCAGAGAAAAAAAGGAAGTTTTTAAAGTACAGCAGGGATTTTAACTGACTGATCCATAAAGCCAGCGGGTATCACACAACCAAAATTCTTCATAATTTTTTATTTGAGCAAACAGGATTAAGTCACAAGGGCAAGAACAGCCCTGGCTCTGCTATCAGCCTGCAGCCAGGATGTCACATGATAAATCCCTCCAAGTTCTCCAAAAAACAAAGCTGCCCATCAGGCTGTCATGTATGAGAGGAGGGGAGGAAGGGAAAGCCCTTCATGTAGGGAAGGTCTTTACACTATTTCATCTTTAATGATACTTGCAAGCCACGGCCATATGAATTTTGCATTCCTCTTGTTACTCTTTTCTGCATTGTTTTACATCCATATCCCTGCTGAAAGTAAACACTGTGATCATAAAAGAATGAGAAGCACTTTTTATTGTTTGTGGGTAGCTCAGTGGCATTATTGCACCTGCTGGATTTGCAGTTCCACCTTTAAAGACTTAGGGTGCTAGGCAAATTAAATATATATATATATAGGCTCAGTTTAACTGAGCCTAAGTACTGCTGAAAGTCAGAGGGGTTTAGATTTCCTAACTGCTTCTAGGTGTGTTACTACCATTCATTGGCTATTGTCTGTCAGCAGATGATAGAAAATGGGGAAAGTCATGTCATTCTGTATGTCTCTCTATATGGAGAGACACACGTGCAATGAAAAACGCCTTCCAGAA
This sequence comes from Tinamus guttatus, assembly GCF_000705375.1. Next base: position 115,049 of record NW_010589474.1, read on the forward strand.
TCAGCTCTGACAACCAGACTGAACATTGGGCCTGACCCACTTGGGTTAAACAAAGTTTCTGTATTATAAAGCACGCAGTAACCTTAGAACCTTATTTTCCCTTAACAGCTTTTTGCCACGGAAGAAATTTCTGACTGGCTCAATGCCAACAGCATCCCAGCGACTCCAGTGGCGTGGCCGTCGCAGGACAGCCAGGGGTCTGGGCTGCCCTTGCTCAGCAGGTAAGGGCAGTGCTCAGCCCTGCCTTAGAGGGTAAGGTGCTCGGGCAAGGTGCAGATTCCTGCTCCTGTTGACAATGGGGACAGTGACTGTCACTGGACTTCAGGGATCCATCCCAGTTTCTTTTTATTCGGTTCTGCTTGCAATTGCCACAGCAGGAAGACTGGATGAACTAATGAACATCTCATTAACAGTCCTGATTAATACGACGTGGATGTATTTCTCCATGCTGTTTTTTTAAACAAAAGCACGTTGTGCCGAGTTGTGTGACGGTTGAGCTTTGCTTTGTGTTTCAAAATGGGACGGAAACAAAGCTGGCATCGCAGCTTGGTGTCTTAACCATTCAACCCTTCTTTCCTGGGATGCAAGACTTTATTATAGCTCAAATGAAAATCTGCAGTCTTGTCAAGTTGCATGTCTGTGCTATTTGCTGTAGAGTTTTGTTAAGCAAGATGCACAGTGAAACTGTCTTGTGCGTTGTCCCTTCCAGGCTCGTAAGGGATAGGAAAATAGATCTGGTGATTAACCTGCCCAGCAGCAGCTCTGAGTTTGTCCATGATAATTACGTGGTCCGGCGGCTGGCTATCGACAGTGGGATTGCTCTGCTCACTAATTTCCAGGTACCTTCCAGGTCATTCTTTCTCGTCCTAGTCACACAGGAGCCTTCAGAGCTTTCCAGGAATCCGTGATTGTACGTTTCAGTGTATGAGGACCCTTGTTATCCTTGAGAAATAACAATGCAGCCAAAAATCATGGCAATACAATTATTTAAATAGTGTTTTGTTTTTTTTTTTGTGGTACTGTGCAAAGTAACATTGCTCAAAGCAAAACAGAAAAATAGAAATTTGGAGTCTTGTATTGCAACCCAAGGTTACTTTAGTTCTAGTTCAGAGTAAATCCCCTGCACAGGGCTCCTTGTAATATGTTTAAATTGAGTGGAACAGTTTTTTGGTTGGAAGACTTGCCAGTACAGATCCTTAAAGTTTAGAGCAGGTGGGAGTTGTACTTTCTTGGATGACACCTAGGGCAATCCAGTTCCAGAACACCATCCAGGTGGAAATGCTGCCTGTGGATTCTGGTCCTGTTATAGTACGCAGCTGCCAAACACTTTGTGTTTTGTTATTCCTGACAACCCCCTTTCACTTGTTGATAGGGGGAAGGGACGTTTAGTAATGCAAAGTAGGACTCCTGCTGCCAGCAGTACCTCAACTTCCTTTACAGGTGGCTTCAACTGTCACAAAAGGGGCTCATCTGGCTCTCATTAAACACAGCAGCCAAATTCCTGTTGATTTTAGTGAGTGCCGACTTGGAACCCAATGACTTGAACTGATGTCTAGCTGTGCAAAATCTTCTGCTGTGGTTTGAGTGAATGGAGAGCAGAGAGAGTGCCAAGCTCTAAGTTCACAGACAGGATAATGCCAAGCATGATTACTAGGAATGAGAAATTGAAAACCTATCCTTTGCTGACCAGCAAAATACACACTGACAACCAGAAAAAGGAGTCCCCATCCAAAATTTATTACCACACCTGCTTGATATGTTTCACTGAGCTGTTTTGATTGCAGAACTTTAATGTTTTGAGTGTGTGTGAGGAGAGCAATCATATTTTCTTTAAAGGCTGGGCTGTAGGGAGGAACGAGGTCTCAGCTGTCTTGGCGAAGAAATCCAGCACCTCCATATACCTCTCCGAGCAGCAGGCTCTGGGGCTGGGCTTCACCTCCATGTACAGTCACTTCAAAATTGTCTGGACTTGGATGGATTCGAGGGCTGGAGCTGCACAGGGCAGCTGCAGGGGGAGAGTGTCAAAGCGTGGACCCTGCTTTATTACTCAGCCTTCTGCAGAAGCCTTTGCAGTGCTCAGTCTTCATCTGCTTTATATTCACAGGTGGCGAAGCTGCTTGCTGAAGCCATCAAGTACTCTGGGAACCTGGACTCCAAGAGTCTTTTCCACTACAGACAGTTTGACAGTGGAGATCAAGCATAGAAGAGCTGTTGCCACCCTGCAATTTTATTGCTTCTGACACCATGAAAGAGAGTGGATCTCCGACCATCCGTCTAACCATCTTTCCATGCATTTCAAAGCACCTGCAGTGTTTCTCTTTCCATCTCACAGAAACTAATACCCAGCTCATACCTGGGATTGAGATGCTTATTGAAAAGCCATCCTCTTCCCAGCCTCTCTGCCTCCTTTTTCCCATTTCCACTTAGGAGCAAATATTAGTCACCTACTAGATGGCTAGATCCACATGGCACCATAGCAGAGGAGATGCAAGTGATCCTACGTGGGAAATGTTCCTTCTTTTTATAACCAAGGCTGACCCTCTTTTGAAGGTCCTTTCCTTGGGTCCAGACTTGCAGCTATTCTCATGCTGCACTGCTGGAGCCTGGTCTTAGGCTTCCGTGCAACAGCATATAGTTTTCTCTTTCCATTACTGATGATTGAGGTTTTTAATTACTTTTTTTTTCCTTACATCAGTTAGCCTTCTTCCTATTTGATCCATCAGGAACACCTATTGTAATGCAGAAGTGCTGATGGTCGTGACTGTGACAGGAGCTCTTTAAAGATGAAAGAATGTGAATCCCCCACTATTCCTGAACAGCAGGTGACAGGCACAGTGCAGCCACTTTTTGTTTGCTTTTTAACCCTGGCCAAGCATCATCATTTGCAGCCTGCAGATTTGTTGGGAGAGGGAGGCTGTATGTGTGTGTGCTGGAATTGCTTCCAAGTTGTATTCAGTCCTTCAGGTTTTCTCTCTCCTTTTTTTTTTTTTTTTTTTTTTTTTTTTTTTTTTTTTTTTTTTTTTTTTCCTTTTTCCTCATCTCTGGTTCATTGATCTGAATTCAGGGAGCAGTCTCTGTGTTAAAGGACTCTAGCTTCTGAGTTGGGAGCTCCCAGAAGACTTCTGTATGCTGCTGTCCAGCATTTTGTGCCATGCTTGTGGCCATTAAAATTGAATCCTTTCAGAATGAGGTGAAAGTGTTGCAGTGCTTTACTGATTAGTGACCCTTTCCCTTTTGCTGCAGGCCTCTCTGCTGCTGTTTCAGCTCTAGCAACACCTGCAGATCCTGCCCACGGAGCAGCATCCCGCTGTGCCACGTTGCCCCTTGCTGTGTGCCCGGCAGAGGAGTTCAGCAGCTGCACAGCCCAAGGCACTACATTTTGTATACGTATGCAGCAGACAGATGGTGCCTGCCTCTAAATGTTCTCCAGCTAAGGAACATATGCATCTCTCTTCCCATATTGCAGTATGTGCATAGCACAGCCTGGAGTCAGGAAGATCCAAGGCTGGACAACCTCTCTGATACTTGCTGAGCGCAGGCCCCGGGCTAAGCTAAAGCAGAGCGTGTTTCCCCATCCCTCTGCTGGTGATGCCAGTCGGAGGGCACTGCCAGCTGGTAGCTCTCTCCATCCTAAGGATAAGGTGAAGCCTTAATGCAGGAAAGTGCCTATAGATGGTGGGGGAGCCAGGCTGAGCAGGTCCAGCAGCAAAAATAGCGCCCTTTGAGCCAACATAGACTCCTTGCCCGTGCTCTCAAGTTCCCTTGGATCGCAGGAAGCTGCATATGTAAGTAGAGAGAATCAAGGGCTAATGGATAGTCTGCTTGTGTGTTTTTCTTCTTTTAATAACTAATGCTCAAATTTTCAGAAAGGATATTAAGTCTAATGAGAGATGTTAACCAGGCAAGGTGCAAAGGAGAAGAGACAGGCTTTGATGCCTTGGGTACTAGGAATGTCACAGCCGCTCGTTCCTCACTCCTGGGTATGGCTGGGTATGTGGCCATGGTGAAAGGGTGGCATTTTTTCATGCCTGTGCTGGCAGAACTGGCTGGCACAGTGAAGTGCTCCCATCTGAAATGATGGGGTGTTTCAAATATGGCATGGCATGTCATAAGTAAAAGGTACATGTTTTTAAAGGTTTTTGCTTAAGAGGGAAACTTGCATTGTGAGTGTATATGTATCTATACATCTATCTATACATTTGTGTCATCATTTATTGCAGCAGCTGCAGGTACTTGAGCCACAGCTTCTTCCCTGTCCACAGACTCTGGTACAATTAGAGTAGAAATTAGTAGCAAAACACACGATGGCTGAATATGTGCTGAGTACTCCGTAATTATGCCGCAGTGTTAACATTTTGCTGCTGGTGCTGAACGTGCTCCTCCTCCCCCTCCTCCGAAGCAGGTGTCACTAATGTGCTTCCAAACTCAATCAGACACATCTATATATACACATCACCCCCCCGCCCTCCAAGTCACTGCTGGCTTCTCCTCCATCTCCTTGTGGTGTCTCCTCCCCTTCCTCTGGAGAAGAAAAAGTTCTTGCGGCTCTTGACTGATGCAGGATGAAACTGTAGCCCCTGCTGTAGTCTGAAAGGAGCTGGGGAGTCACCCCCATGCTCACCTTGTGAGTACATTGAATTATTGCTTGGCTGAATTTCTTTCTCTGTATCCTTTTCTTTGCATAATGAAGGTGCTGGAGTAGATGTTCAAGTAGCTACAGCTGTTGGGATCCATGCAGATGTAAAGAACAATAATAATACTATTAGTAGCCTTTGTAGCATGTTCATCTCTGCCTTCAGCAGATTTTGCCTCGTACATGTATTTTTTCATATTAATCTTAGGGAGAGTGACAATCCCTGATGAAAGAGGATGTTGTTCAGGGCAAGAAATGGCTGCTGGTGAGTCTGTGAGCTGCCAGATCATTCTGTGCTTTTTCACTGTCTAAAAAAATAGACTTAATAAAGAACTACATGAAGGAGAAAGTACAGGTACACAAGATCTGCAAAAGCCGGGAGGGCATATGGGTGGACTTAATTTTAACAGAGACCTTTGTTTTTCTCAGACATAGGCTGGCTGTGAAGCTGCTGGCTCTGTAGCTTTCTAAGGGTGCCAAGTTGCAGAGGCTCTGTTTCCCAGCAGGTACTGCTGAATATTGAGGTCAGGCTCTCTATCCAATTCATCACCTCTCTGAATTTACTTTTCCTCCAGTTAACATCATTTAAATAGCCAGGGCTGCCATAGCCATCTCAGGACACTGAAATCTGCTGTGCTGCAGCAGTGAGCTGCCAAATATTACCCAAAGCCTCTGTTTCTGGTCCCCTTACATCTCAATGAGTAATGCAACATAATGCAATTTATAGGGAATAATTTAATTATACTGTAACATTTGCTTCACTCTTTACCATTGAAGAGGATTTAAACCTTTTAATGTCTCTTAATTAAATGGGAAACATTATATTTTTGTCATTAACTAGCTGGGCTAAACTCTCAGTTTTGCTCATAATTTAAGTATATGGAGTTCTGTGGAGCGATGATACCAGTAGAGATAAATCCTTTTAATTTGGGGATGTTTGTAATGATGAAACTGAGAGACAAAAGCATTTGTTACAAGCTGTGTTCAAGCTTCATGGCAATATACTTTGGGGAAAAGATGAGTGTTTGTTCATGGAGTAAATACTGATAGTGCTCTGGGATTACCACAATGTTGGGTAAATGCACTGGCTTATCTAAGAGTAGCAAGTACCAGCAGTTGCCCAGGGAGCTGCAAGGTTTGCCCTGAGCTGGTAATTCTGTCACAGTTCATTCCGCCAGGGAATGTTTCCTTATGGTTTCTTGCTATTAAAGGTCATTCCTTCACCAGAAACATGGAATTTTTTAAACTCTAGGGAGATGGTTTCTATGAATCTCTGCAGAGATGCTTATACCAGTACAAAACTGCATGATAATGCTGTTGTGCTGATTTTACAACCCTTTTGGCCTCTAAGTAAATGATTGCACATGATGTTTTTCTTGAAAAGGAGACTGATTCTCTACAATAAACATTTCCTCTTCCAGCTCTAGCCAATCTTGTTCTTTTTCTGACTTCCTGAACGTTACTAAATGCTGCTAAGCTCTTGTCCTTCAAGATCTCTTGTGGTAATGAGACCTCATTACAGCTTAAAATGGCCCTCTGCTATTCACCCTCTTTGAGAGAGAAAGAGAAATGTTACAATCATCTGCTTGTGACAGTGGAAGTGTCCTCTTTTTCGTTGTGTTTTAGCTAAGTCTCACGTGACACAGGATGAAACGTTTGCTGCCTTTCCCAGTGTATGGGAAACAGTGTGATGGAGATAGGAAATAAGAGAAACTTTCAAAATCTGACCTTTGGTCAGATCAAACCTGAGCTTTTAGTGAAATTTTGAATGCATTGATGTGCCCAGCTGAAGGCAAATAAACAGTGTGTTCTTACTACCAGCAGGTCTGCGAACTTAGTGTGCGCTAAAGTAAGCAGAGAAGTACTTTGTAGTGCCTTGAAAGCAGCTATGAAGACAGCAGTGTTGGTCTGTTTTGCAGCTTAGCCTTTAGCTGTTGTTCCTGAAATGAAAGTCCCACCATTCCCGTGTCATCTCCTTCTGAGGCACTACGTGGATACCCCAAATCAAGGTGTCTTGGAGAGTGTGTCCTGGGAGCTTTCATGTGAACAACCAAGGACACGTTGCTGTTAGCGAGGCTGCCGGCTGCCAGAACTTGGCCAGGTAAGCAGACAAACCCCTTATTGTTGCTGGTAAGAGGTCTGTGTCCGTGTCACAGTGGACATCAGTTATGGGTGGCAGAGCAATGCCATTAACCACTTGAGCCCAGCGCAGGGTGGGCAGAGTCAGTATAGACCCCAAAGGGGCACTATGACTCAAAGAGGACAAGATGGAAGAGGGATCAACATTTAAGCATCCACACACGTTGTGGATTTGTTACCTTATGTTTGCTGGTAAATGCTTTTAAGTCGGATAGAGTAGATGCAAAGAGCAGCAGACGTTTCTATCCTGTGACAGGTCTGGGAGCTACCTCAGGTGCAAGAGAAGACATGTTCTGTAGGCAGCTGTGAGAGAAGTCAGTGAGAGGAGCATGAAAGTGAGAATATGGGAGTGCAGTGGAAGGTCCTGCTCCCTCCCCGCGCTCCAGTCATGCAGTTCAAGATGGATAAGATGCTCCACTTGGCTTGAGTGCATGCAGTTCATGCTGTCTTTGGAAAGGTTCCTCATGGTATAAAGTGCAGGGGGAGCGTGAATGTGGGTCTTGGCCCTATCAGCACAACTCTGAAGTCAATACAGAACAGAGCAACCACTTGCAATTGCACTTCTTACTGGCATGGGTGTGCTTGAAATGAAACTGGAGACGTCTCTGTTATGAGATGAGAGGAAAGTACCTCTGAACAGATAGTAAAGATCTGAGACCTTGGCAGAGCGGAGAATACCGATTATGTAAAAGCATAGCTAAGAGCTGAGTTGCTCAAAAATTGCATTTCTGTTCTGTGGGTCTGAGCTTAGCACAATTGCACTGTTTCATATGGTAGTGTAAGCCTAGGCATCCTTAACTAAAAGATGGATTTTTTTTTTTTAATTAACTGCAGGAAAAAAGAGCCTCAACAAATTCTGTTCACTATCTACCATCAAGAAAGGCCTATTAACAATAATTGTTGGGTTTTTAGTTTTCAAAGAACCCATAATTAAATTTTATTGTCTCGTAAGTGATTAGAATTAATTGCTTCCACACTGGCTCTGGTGCTCATTATCTGCTTTGCATTGGGGATGGCTATTCTGCAGAACTCCTCCATTTGCCACCATCCCTTCCTGCTCTGTCTGTGCCAAAGCAAATCCATCGCAGAGGCTGTTCAGAATTACCAGAAAGTGGCAGGTGTTGATTTAATGCATCTTCTTTGAGAGAGCAGGATTAGCTCTCTGCTGACAGAATGGCTTCCCCCGCTGTTTAGAAAGAACCACTACATGTGACAGAAAAGGGGATGGAGGAACCACCTACCAGCTGAACAGCCAGGTTGGTTAGATATTCAAAGCCATGCGTTAAGACTGAAGGCACTGTACCACTTTTCTAAGTGGTTTTGCTGTGTTGATCAGGGGATTAATCCCATGGTGCATTAGAGACCTGCTTGTGCATTGCAGTAAGTAATGGTAGCTGTATTATCCCTAGTTGCTGCTGTCCTGGTTGGACCACATTTACCCCAGTTTGCCTGGGATTGAGCCTGACCTTCAGCTCGCTGGAACTGTGACTTTTAGAAGCTTGACTTCAACATCTCATGGATTTTGCATGTCCTACAGACCTGCTAAAGGGCTTGACTGTGTCGTGTTGGTGACCAGCCGCTTCCCGTGCTCTGTCCATATGCAGCCCTTGCCATTTGGGATTTGTCTGAGCAAAACCCCTTGGCCTGGCCCACTGAGGTGCAGTGTCGTGCCCGCTTTACCACAAGTCTTCACCAGGGGCCTTTCTAGCTGGCAGGTAGGAACAAAGGTGTCATCCCTTGTCTTCATCTTTTGCACGACCTTTATTTCACTGCTCCAGGTGTGGGTCTGGATTCCTTCCCCACCTCCTGCCTATTTGCATCAGAAAGTGGAACTTGCTTTTATCCCAAATTAGCTTTGTCAAGTACTATCTGGTTGGGCAAAGGTCTCGAGCCTGTGGCATAGCTGAAGGACAGGGTTCATCTCCCCATGCCTTGTCATGAGCCACTTGCTGAAACGCAGATGTTGCTGTCTTGTCCCTGACATGCAAGGTGGAGATGTTTGGCCTTCCATCACCCATATTAACATGTAGCAAGAGGCAGCTCTATAAAATCCCCTTGTAATAACTTCTGGAATTGAACGTTTTTCATTTTATTATCTGTCCTGTGGAAAGTTATCACTGTCTATTCAGCCTCAGGACATAGCAGGGGCAATGAGGGATTTGCTTTGTACAAATGTAAGCATTAGACTGGAAGGGGTAGTGTCACAGAGAATTGATAGGCACAATTTCCAGTCCAGCTGTGAATAACTTTGCATATGTGAAAATACTAGGAAAACGAGTTCCTTAAAACTTGTCAACGGCAGCAAGGAATGTCTCTTAACTGCTCAGTCAGCAACTAACTCTGTCCAGAGGGGTTTGGATAAGGGCAAGCCTCAAAAAAAACAGGAGGTAATAATGCTCCTTGGGGAAAAATTAGTAGAAAGGACATTCAATATCCCGCAGAGAAAAACATGTAGGTAAGAGTGGTGTGTTTATATATATATATATTTTTTTTTTTTGAGGGGGGATCACATTAATAGGATCAAACAGTCAGTGTCCAAAAGTCCTATGCAATGTGGTTCACTTGCAGCACTTCGTAATTAGCAGCATCACTTTGATGCCTGCTGGAGCAGGTTGCTGGAATGCCACATAAGCATGCAGAAAATATTTATGCAAAAAATCTTCTTTTCACTGGGCTTATTTCAGTGTTTCTTTTTTTAAAAAAAAGTGAGAAGAGTGGGAAAATATTTTAAAGTCATCTTTTGAGGATCATTTTTTGTTTATGTTTGTGTTAAAAACCATAAAGAAAGGAGTTCCTAAAACCAAACTGTCTGCACAGTAAAATGTGTAGCAAATAGTGCCACTTTGGTAAATGTTACCATTCATTTTTCAATAAATTACCAATTTATACTTCTGAATGTGGTAATAAAAAGAGATAAAAGGACAGAAGAAGGAGGAAAAACTTGGGAGGTTTATGTTTACTGCCAAGCATTTGGTTTTATGTTTATCTCATGGAAAGTTACTCCATATATCATGATAATTGACTTTACCAAGTACCTTTAAAAAAAGATTCTACTACAAAGCTGCCTCTTATGCGAGAACAGCCTCTGCATGGCTTTTCCACCGAGTAAAACATTTTCCTGGGAATCAATGGCTTAAGATTTTTACAGTGTACCTTTTTTGTGGTTCGTTTGCCTGATCACCTGTTGAGAACAGCAAGGTCATGGCGGAAATAAAAGCAAAATATTAATAGTTCCCTTAAATCTCAAAAAAAACCCACCACTTATCTACCAATTGCTCTAGACTAATTGATTCTTGAGAACTTTATGGAGTGAAGGCCTATTTTTTTTTTTTTACCCCCTTACTTCAGCAATTTGCAGACAGCTTTTCTATGTTCCTGAGCAGATCTGGGCCCACTAGACTTGAGGGGCCACTAGATGTTTCTGCTGCATCCTGGAGCGGGAAAGGAGGACCAGCAATCAGCCTAGACTGAATTTTTCCATCACTCAACACAACAAATGTTTTGTTGCTCTTCTATTTTAGAAGCCGCATTTGTGACAGTTCCTCTTCTGAGTCAGCCAGAAGAGCAGAGGATGGGACTGAGGCAGGCAATAAAAAACCCTGCTGTTCCTATAAGGACTTTAATTACTCACCTCGTTACAGGTGAGACCAGGGGATGCTGGCAGTGATGCCAGCTCTGGCCCAGCTGTGAAGGGTTTATTTTTCTCAATGATGAGCGGAAGAGGCTGTAAAAATACTGTGCAAGGTTGGCTAATAAGTCCGGCTAATAAAATACGGTTTATTAGGAGTGTTTACAGGCTAGTGTGCTGATGGACACCTTGATGAGCTACTACTCCTTAATTGCCATCGTTTTGGGAGTACAAAACAAAGGATGGAAAGCCAAGAAATCTGGAAAACTTAACATATGCACCCGTCAGGGCAAGATTTATAGTGAGACAGTGAGTAACTACGTTGGCAGCAGGTATTTTAAATTGTTACAGTGTTGGCCTCATCCTGTTGTTTGTTCCCTGTTTAGAGCAGATTGATGGTGCCCATGGTTTGCAGCTGCTTGGGATCATGAAGAAGGCATAGGTGCTTGACCCATGCTTCTGTCTGGGACCCATAGCAGACCCACGAGCTGGCGGTGTCCCCATGCTGGCCAGCCTCTGTCCTTGGGTCTTTGGAGTCCTGGTCAAACACTCCCATCTTCTGCCGTGGTTTTTCCTGTACCATTAGCTTCTCCTAGTGCCTGTGAGCTGCAGCTGGCATCCTGCGGCTCTCATGGCAGCTTGGAGCCGTTTTCTAGAGTGCTTCCAGCTAGTAATAGCGATGCACTTCCTAGAAACGCCGCCGTGTCGAGGTCGTGGCGTTCCTGCGGGCTGGCAGCGTTACATCTCAGGCTATCAGAGCACAATAGTAACAGTCCAGTAATCAAAGTAATCACAGGCTAGTGGGAAATTAAGTTTGATCTGAGAAGAGGCTCTGTGAAAGCGCCTCCGTGCTTATTGTCTTTGGCTCTCTGCTTATTGTATTTCACTCACACAGCCTAAAACGTGATCTGCTTGCAAGCAAAAAGGGGTTTTATTGAATTTTTCTGATTGTGCTTCCTTTCTAACCCTCCCCCTGTGCTGGCAACTCTGCGAATCCCACCTGAGTTGCTGGGTTCTTTACTTTTTGTGCCTCATCTTGGGAATAAACGTCATGCAGGTGAGAGCAGCATCCTCGGGGGCAGCCCCCCAAGCCTGTTGCGGGCTGCCCGTTTGCCCAGGGGTGCCCGTGTGGTGCTCTGCAAGGAAGCAGGCGCCGCTGCTGTCTTAGCCCAGCCGCTCCTGCAGTCCTGATGGAGAAGAGGGGCTGTGAAAGCAGATAACATTCAGCGCCGTGCTCACCTGGGAGCAAGCTCCGAGAGAAATGAGGTATCTAAAGATGCAGATCACCACAAGTTATTTGGCTCCGTACTACTGTAAGTCCCGCTTTGTATCACTGGCTGTCGTAGGAATCATTATACTATTCAGATCTGGCCTTTTATCTCAGTCCCTCTCTGATAAAGAGGAAAAAGCAGGTATTCCCAGGCCTGGTGGAGGGCTGCAAGAAGGGATCAGTGAGTATCTGCCATGCAGCAGGAGTTTCTGACTTGAAGCCTGGTGCATCCTCTTGAGAGACTTACGTTTAATTTTGGGGAACCCAGATATGAAAGGATTGAATAGCTGTGTAGCTTCTCTCCCAGAGCTGACTTTTTTCCACTACCTCCATTTGGGAAAAGAAGTAAAAATCACATATCCTAGTATTTTAGGAAAGCAGGACTGAATATCTGGTTCAGCTGAGGAGGAATTAAGCTATAGGGTGCAATTACTCCCGCCAGAGCTTCTCCAGCTCATCAATTGGCTCTGTGCTGCAAAGGCTGCTGTTTTTCCTGTTTGTTCTTAATTTGGGCAGCATCTTTGTAGAAATTGCACGTGACTACTCTTAACTTGAAAAGAATTTGCTGTTCTCATTAAACTTTGAAAAGTGGACTGGAAAATGATTTTGGCCTTATAAATGGAGCAGAAGCACTCTCAGATCTGCCAGTAAGAGTGCTGCAAGAGGGTTTGTAAAAAGAGGGGAAGTTTTGAAGACTGATAAAGACAATTTCAAGCAGCTTTACAAAAGTTGTTTTCTGTTTTGTTCCCCTCATTTGAGCACCAGATCTTTAAAAAGTACAAATCATTGGAACAGCTGCATCATCTCATTTCACCTCACCAAAACAGTCTCTTTCCTCCCACCAACTGCAAGATTAGATATTTCTCTTTATCTCTGAAAGGAAAAGAAATGTTTTATTGAATCATTAATGCTCCATCTTTTTCAATGGCCCTCTATCTAAATATTGACTAAGTGCAACCTTATGTATTTATTGGACAGACAGAAGATTTTTTCCCAAGAGCAATATGTAAAATATATATTTATAAACCAGACCTAGCTCTGTTTCTCAAATTATAAGAGTATTCATTTCCTAACAAACATTTTTTGTGCTTCTTTTTCAGTTTAGAGAATGCTGTGTTCATCTGCCTGGCAGAACAGAGAAGGCAAATAACCAACAGCAGCATTAGGGTTAGGCTTGATGTTCCAAGGAAATTGGTCTTTCCTGTTTGGTGAGCACTATGAAGATAGTGGCCAAATGTGTTTAATATCTGCGCTGGGAGGACAGATTTAGGGCTAATCTTGCTGAATTATTGTCTGCAGAGTCCACCCATTGGATCCTGTGGTTTTTACCACTGGAAAAACAGGGAGGAGAAGGAGAAATCAGTGGAGATCAAGGGTTGTAATTTTTCTTTTGTATCCTATTCTAATGCTAAGTGCATTCTGCTCAGCAGGGACTTGCAGGATGTCTTCCCGGTCTAGATGCTTGAGATCGCAGCACATTCCTTGTTCCTACCTTGATGAGAGCTTAGAGCCTCGCAGTCGGATTTATCCTCCCTAACTTCAGGTGTGTTTTAAAAAAAAAAAAAAAAAATCTAGTCTGAGCTAGCTGAGTTTGGGAGTCTTGAAGTGATGGAAAGAAAAGCTTCCCTCTTTGCTTATGTGAGAAGTCTGTCTTAGGACAGCAGGAAGTGAGGGGCCTGTCTCTCCCCATTGCTGGTGGTACAGAGCTATTCAAGGCAGGGTAGAGAATAAAGCCTGTAAAGATCTTTGAGACTTCCCACTGGTCATTGCCACTAAATGTGAGATATGAGGTTTACAATGGAAAAACTAATGAAAATGTGAGTCCATTGCTGAGTTTCTAACACTCTCTAAATGGATGGTTAGAGGATGTCTCCAAATGCTGCTGGATGAATCCCTGGCTGACTCATGCCTGGGATCTCTACATCTCACAAAGGATATAGCAGAATCCATGGAGGCTCAGGAAACTGTGGCCAGATTGATCAATAGTGATGTTTCCACACAAGGAATAAGTTGGAAAGCTTTAACTCCAGAGATGAAAGGAAAAAAAAAAACAACCATGACAGAGGGACTGATGGCAAAAATTCCTAGGGATCTGTTTCTTTGACTGGAGAAGCTTGCGTTGCCCTATGAAGATGCCTCTCTGCAGTCATTTGGACATTTATAGTCTGAGATAGATGTAGTAGCACAAACCTTGGGCACTCAGGTATGCCCCTGATTCCACCGAGTTGCATATGATCTCTGCAGAATTCCCCCTGTGGGGTCTCAAACCTGTCAAGCTAAATCAAGCCCTTTTGGTAGGCCAAATGTTTTATGCTTCTGTGCTTGATGTTGTGCTTACAAATTCACAAAAAATAATCCTAAAAAATGGAGCACTTCGTCCTCAAAAGTATTATCTTTAGGAAAAACACTGTTCTGTGGTCCTTGCTATGATATGTGTAAATGAAGGTAGATAGTAGGTAAAATCTCGTGTGTGTGTCTTGTAGCCATTCAAACAGCCTTTCTGGGCAAGATGGAAAAGAGGGATTTGCCTGGAGCTGGTCCAGCACTTTGTGGTTGCAAATGCGGAAGAGATATCGAGGTTGTGAATCTAGGGGCTCTTGGAGGTGCTGTCCTTATTGGTGTTGGCCTAATGGCACAAATGGTGACGTAAAGGGACAGACTTCTTTCAAATGTGTGTGACCTCTGCTGTGATCACTATATGTGTGAGGACAGCACTTGACAGCTAGGTTATATGCCAAAATATGGGGATGTGCTGGGGTAAACCTTTTGCAGGGTTGGGGGAGGATTACTGCACTTGGTGGCTTTGCGGGAAGTAAATCAGAACCTTTCCCGTAGGCTGCAGCCTTCTCTCTGTCACTGCAGGTCTCAGGACAGGCTTGGGTCTACATACAAATTTGGGAGCTGATGGCCTGATCCAGTGTAAAATCTCTCCCCCAGCAGTATTCCTGCTTAAAAATCCTAGCTATCAAGCAGCCACTTCCTCCCAGATTATTGGCTTTTCATGGTGCTCAAGTGCAGCCCTTTCATCGGATTGCATATGTTCTGATCACTTTCTGGCAAATTTTCTTATTGTAAATAGAGCCCATTCAGCCATAGTTTATATAACCAGTATTCAGATAATACCCTCCTAATGGCCACTTTCCTGGGAGAAACACAATTATATCCCTTTCCCATTTCTGCCAATTGCTTTTGAGTTTGCCATGGAGCCCAGCATGGCCCAGCTATTGTACTAGTGCAGATGAGTGGGAGCCACAAAAGCCCGAACTGGAAAATTCTCAATCTCTGGGCACATCCAGCGCATTGGTTTACTTCTCCCTGCATTAGGGGTTCCCACTGAATGAGTTGAATAGAGAAACTTTGGTGCTTGCAGACTTACTCACATGCTTGAATGGACTCGGCTTCAAAAGGTTTGTGGAAAATTAGAAGGTTCATATTTAATCAGGACTGAAAACGGGCAATGTGCTTAAAATCCTGCCTACTGGAATGCTGTTTAATGACATGGGCTTTGGATTTGTTTTCCCTTCACTTTTAATGTGTTTGAGGTCCATTTAAGCTGCTGCAGATATACGTAACCTGGGGATCCAAGGCTGGCAAGGGTCAGAGACCGACGAGTTGGAGGACACACAAGAGGTTATCCCAAGGAAAAGCCAATAATGTTGCTATCAGTTGGCCGGTAGCAGTGAGGGGAATATGCCAATGATCTAGCAACAAATTGGTTGCTGTGTCAACATTCTGCAAAATTCTGTTCCCTGTGATATTCTGGAGAGTTGGGTCCCCAAAGTGCACCTCTGGACACTGCATATAAGGCAGAGTGGCCTTATACCTGCCTGCAAAAGACACTCTCAGAACAGCCATAGGAATACGTGCATGGGCATATGTAGATGGATGGCAATTACAAACATTTGGAAAGCAAAGCATCTCTCCCGGGAATACTGATGTGCTTAGAATCTGTTTTGGTTCGTAGGGAAACAAGACATGTTGTGCATTTTCCTCCTCACAAGCAGTGCGTGTCTAAGCTCAGAAACGCGCTGGTCCCGTGGCTCTCCAGCCAGCCGAGCGAGCGGCATCACGCGGCAGAGACCCAGGATGTCTTCATGTGCCTTCATGGGAATCAAGCAGAGCTGGTTGTCCTTCTGTCCTTCTGTGGTGGGAACATGTGCTGCCTGATGAGGGAGACCTCCCCATCCCTGCAGCCCGTGCAGGCTGCCCTTGATGTAACAGCCCAGGCTCCTGGCAGAGAGGGCAAGGCCCAGGCTCCCTGCGTGGGCAAGGGGACCACAGGAATGAGGTACAACATGGACCGACAGCCTGGCTGGAAGTAATACATGACAGGCTTCCTATTAAGCCGTAAGACAGAGAAAAAGAGAACAGTTCTTGATGTCTTCACTAGCCGTCTTTCATCATGAGAGCCCTTCCTTCCCCAGTTTCTCTTTCTCACACTTTATGCTGATGTTCCTAACCTAGAGCCTGTTGCTCCTCCTTGTTTGGCTTCTTGGAGATTTTCTTCTTCAATATTCAATCTTTGATCCTTCTCTGATTTCCTGCACCAAGTCCTGATGGCCCATGATCGCAGTGAGCTTGTGGCATGATCCATTTTTGTCGCTTTGCAAAGAATTGTGCAAAAAGTCTTAAGAACAGCCTGTATATATAGGGAAGCTTTTTTCTCCCAGCAGTTCATCATCTGCAATAAAGTCTGGGCTTGGACTCAAAAGAATGCAAGCTGGCATACATGTTCCCCCAAGGAAAACTCTTACTGCCCACAATTTGTGCACAATTTGGAAATTAAATAAATAAATATCACTGCACCCTCAAACTGTGCAAAACGAGGAACCTATTGGCTGTGTTACACTACAGCAAGAAGTTTGCAGACTGTTAGCAGTGAATTTTAATGTGAAGTATTTATAAATACTTGTATATATTTAATATTCTGTGGAGACTTTGGCTGATGTTGCAATTCTTAAAAATTGCACTGAAACATGATATATAGCATGCTCAATGATCCAGTATATATCGGTGTGCATCTCTAAATTGCTACGTTTTCAAGGTAAGTCTGCACAGGAAAATAATTGCTGGCCGAAGTGTCAATGCCAGGTTCTGTGATGTTGGATCACAACTTTCATTTCTTAAAAACAGACGGGTTCTGCTCTGTTACACTGCCCATGATGCCACTGGGAAGAGAAATCAAGCCTACAGCTCCCACTTGGGCCAGATGGCCTCTTGGATCTGCAGGCCAGGCTCTGATCTCACTGACACAAGGCTGGATCCATCGCAGTGTCGTGTCACCCTTTGTGTCATTTGAGTTGCTCCAGTTAGACCAGTGCAGGTAGACGGCAGAGCCCAGAGCGTGACTTGATGTTCAGCAAGGCCTTTGTGGGTTGTTTGCAAAGCTTTAAGCCTCTCTGCGGGTCTTGCAGTCAGTAAAAGCCTGTCAGGAATTAGCCCCAAATGAGCAATACTGCCTGGCGCAGGCACAGGAGTCAGCAGCACTCACAGGATCAGAGAAAAGAGTAGCAGGTTTTCTGCCCAGAAAAATGGGAAAGTGAACCACAGGGCTCAAAGTAACCGTCTGGCAAAGAAAATATGTCCTGAGCAGCAAATGATTTAAACAGCCATGCTGATTTTGCTGCTCTCTCATGTCAGCCTCATCTATCTATTGGTTGTTTCTTTATCTTTAAGAGAGGGATTTTCAGGAAAATGGCCAAGCTGTAGAAACTCTTGGAGTTCAGGAGGTGGAATTTTTACTGCATGTGGCAGTGGGTCCTACCACTGCACTGACAGCACTGAGCAGATGAGAATCCAGATTGCAGGGAGGACTCGGATGCTATAAGCAGAACCTGACCTGCTATTGGGTAGACTGCAGCATTTAACTCTGTGTTCGACGTTAGGCTAGGTATAGATTAACGCTTGTTTAGCAAATGACTTCAGTGCTTGCCTTGTGAAACCACCACACTTTGTGCTGTCATAAGATCCGCATCAGGTGCGGATGCAAAAAGATAACAAGAAACTCTGCTGAAATGGGTGGACTGACTCCTGCTGGGTCAGGGCTGTCCCTGCTCGTGTGATTTGGCATAGCCAGGACCCAAGGGGGTGACTCTTCAGATGCAGAAAGGACCATCAGAAGATACCTTGTGCAGAAAAAGCCTCTTGAAATGACAGGGTGAAGCACCAGAAACACCTCCAGGACTGTCTGGGCCTCCTGTAGACATCTCCAAGCCAGCTGTAAGGTACCACAGTCAAACATGGTTACCTGGAACTACCAGAGGGGACTTTAACCTTTATTTGCCCTTTACTTTATAAGATGATTTTATTCAGGGTGCAATACCCTCAGTTCAAAATCTCTAGTGAGTACTGTTTAAGATAGGCACCACTTCCCAGTCCAGCTCTAGTTCTAGGAGAAACGGGTAATGATGAAGCTGCCTGTTTCTTCAATCCTGTTCGGAATTTACAGCACTATGCAAATGATTTATAACAACCCTAAATAATTGATGCCTCTGGAAATGGATTCCTGTCAACAATACATTCTGACCCTGGCCTCCATTTCAGCCTCAATATCCATTTAATGGGGAAATTGGTCTCGTTGCTTTAGCTTCTCATTTGTGTATTGAAATGTAATGCTTATATAACTGGCCATAGTTTTGTCTCCTGTAAAAGGCAAACTACAGAGAGACTGAAGGGCCTGTGGGTACAGGATGAGGTGTGAAGTGCTTCCTAGTTCCTATGGGCAATGCCCTACTTTGTGAGGGGCCATGTGAAGTATCCTGGTACGCTGTTGGTCTGAAAACTGGAGTCTTCCAGGGAAAACAGCATCTCCAGAAAGTTCTGACTGACCAGCCTATATACAAAAGATGAAAATACTAAAGCAAATCTTTGCCTTTCACTCCTTCTTGGATAGAGAATCCTTTACTTGTAATCTGTCCTCAAAACTTCTCCCAGAAGACCATTTCTTTTCTTGCTGCTTTTATCAGGTGGACCACTTTTAGGCTTTTCATCAGACCCACCCCCCTTTCTCAGTGACATATTGGGAAATGCTTCCGTATGGGAGTTTTTGTCTTGTAGGACCAGGTCAATTACCCTGTTGTTAGATCTGGTTCCTGTTGCTTCCTTCAACTTCTCTTCTCCATTGACCTGCTCTAAGTGCTCACTCTCTTGGCCAGGGCCTCTCCTAAAAAAGAAAAAGAACAACTGGGGACTCTGGTGGAATTGGTTGTTCTCCCGTCTGCATTCACAGTCCACCCTCTTCCTCAGACTGTTGGTCACTAGGATTTTAGTCACTTTGACCTGTGGTCTCATCTGTGACAGTAAGAGTAGTTCTGGGAAGTGGAACACATTGCTGATGCATTTTGGAAGTAAGGATAAAAAGCTCGTATGCATTTAGGAATAAATGTAAGAGAAAAATAATTCAATTTGTCCTTTAGAGACAGTAATCCCAAATAGCCAGCGGCTAGGCATTTCACCTAGTGCCTGATTGCTATTTTCAATCATCTCATTAGTGCCTGGTTTCATAGTGACTGTAGCACATATCTCCAAGGGGATTAGCACACTGCATACAGAGTAATTGAGACCTTGCAATCATTCTGTCACAAATGTGAAGAGAAAGGAGGAAAATCTGCTGCTTTTTCTTTTCTTTTTTTTTTTTCTTTTCTTTTCTTTTTTTTTTTTTTAAAGCAAGATGTGGCAAAGGAAGGAATTGCCTTCCAAAAATAGCAGCTGGCACTTTGAGAAGTCAGTTATGGTTTTGAGGTGTCGCTGTTGTTTGTTACATGACTTGGTACATGTTAAGGGCTGGTTTTAGGGATGCGATGGCTTCCCTGTGCTGTTTACTGAACTGTCACAGGGAGCACTGAGCAGTGTTAAGGGAGCTTTGACTCCTCTTCTAGGGCCAAGCTGGGAGGATGAAGTCTTTCTGGGTGCGCTTGCAGGGCGCTCTTCTCCGAAGGCTTAGCTCTTCCTTTCGCTTAAGTAATCGGCTCTTCAAGGCCGAGTTTCTGTGCTTTTCTGTCGCGTGCTGGTGGGTTTTGCCGCTATTGTGAGGCTGATGTGTAGGCCCCTTGGAAAGCAGGGGCTTGGCGCTGTGTGGCCAAGCTCCCCGGGAGCCCTCGCGCGCCCGCCACACGGAGGCGAGAGATCGCGACATGGCCGCTAGGCCGCGACATGGCCGCCACAAGGCCTTCCACAGGCCGGCACAAGAGCCAAAGGGAATCCGAGCCCCGAGGAGCTTCCCTGGGCGGGCTCTGAGGCGCTGCCGCTAATGTGAGGACAGCTCTGCAGGCTGGCGGTGACCGTTGTGCCTGAGTGGGCCAGCTGAAGGGTAATGGGATTTAGTTGTTCTTTGGAGGAAAGACGGCTTTTTCTTTTTTCTTTTTCCCTTTTTTTTTCTTTTATTTTTTTAACTTGACACTGTGGGGTGCATTTAGAAAACATTCTGTGAGGTGAGACTGGTGAGGGAGAGGGAGCAGGACTGGCTGTGGGCCTTTA
>NW_010589474.1:135218-157118 GCF_000705375.1 Tinamus guttatus
TTTTTCAAAAGCCTTTTTTTTTTTTTTTAAAGAAGCTTTGCAGATCTGGGTCTGGCGAATTCGTGGCCTGGCTGCCCTTGGGCTCCCAACCTGCCCTACGTGTTGGGGGCTCTGTGGGGCCATTTTACTCCTGTCCCACGTGTCGTCTGTCCAAGCCACAGAAATCGCCCTGTCTCTTAATTTGACTCCCATGGGGTTTGGACCTTCCTGCACAAGGAGGAAAGGTGGCGACGTTGGCAGGCCCGCGAGGACGTGGATGTGGCATGGCATGAGCAGGGAGCCTCACGCACCCTGCATCTGGCACTGGCTTCCAGCCTCCCCCTTGAAACTCGCTCCTGTCCGAGGAAACGCAAAGAGACATCCTGGTTCCTCTCTGCTCCAGCAAGCGTCCTGGCTATGTAGAAAGGTCAGTAATGGTTTTCCCCTCCCTTCTCCCGTCCTCTTTCTTCTGCCTGACACCAGGAGTGCTGGCAAATCCAATTTATTTGTTCATTTTTCATTCTTGTCGGTGCATTTGAAGCGCTAACTGGTGCCATGGGAAATAAGCTGTGTTTGGAGCCCTGTGGGACCTAGGGCAGCCCGAGTGCTGATGGATTGTGCACCTTGGGACGCTCACTTTTCCCACGTTTAAAGGTGCCATCAAGCTCAGTGCCCAGTTTGCAGCTTAAATGAGCATGCCCACAGGGCATTTCTGTTGCAGACATTTTTATCTGCATTAAGGATATCTATGGCTCCTTGTTTCTCAACACTATTTGCAATTTCCATTATTTATTAAGACTGGAGCAAAAAAAAAATCCCTCATCTATGTTTGAACATTTGTCCTGAAAACACCTTTTCAAACACAGTGCTGCCTTTGGCTTTGCCTACAGCTTCTAGGTGGTGACTGCATCATGTTTTGTTTTCTGCTTTTTTTCCCCTCTGTCTCTTTAATCTCTCCTCTTTGTATCTAGCCTAGAGTTGATGAACTTGTGTGATGGGCTTTTATGGTATCTCCTAAGTACTTCCTTTGAAGCAAGCTAAGCTAATGATATGGGTGATTAAACCTCATGCTTTGGGATATTAGATGATTGGCGGCAGAATCAGGATGGCTTTAGTTGCTCCCCGCAGCGCTGTCCGTAGCCCAGCATGGCTGTGCATCAGCACTGGGGATCAGAGTGTTGGGACATCATCTCTCTTTGGAGCCAGCTTTTGGGGAAAACCTTGGGTTAACGGGGTTGATATGTGCTGTAGTTCGTCCTGCTGTGCCAAGCTCTGTGTGGAGCTCCAGGCGAACCTCAGTTTCCTGGAGTCTCCGTCTTAGTTCTGAAAAGGGGGACGCTGCTGGCCAAGCAGCCTGGAGCAAACTGCGCCGTGTACTGAAAAGAAACATCTTGGACAGGCCCTTGAAATTAAAGGGTGACTCTTCCCATGCAAATGTTACTGTAGATTCTGTAATGACTTTAGCTGAAACAGTCTCCTTGTCAAAAAAATAATGTTCCTTCTAAATAGTCCTTCACCTTGCTATGCAGCTGGATAATGCTCTTTTTCTCTTTCTGTATTTGATGGGCTGCACTGAAATGCACGTAAAGCGGCCAGGCATAGATCAGGGATTGACTGCGTCTTTGAAATCAGAAGCCAGAGATGTGATAGACATGAGAGAGAGTGAAAAAATCTCATGCTTGATCTTTTGTTTTCTAGTTCATCACTTTCTAGTTCATTTCTTCAACAGGAACAAGGAGCTCACTTTTAAATACTGCTATATTAATATGAAGATGTGTCTACAGCATGAGGAACCACAAGCAGCTCATTAGCTGTTGGAGATGTCGTAAGTTACCTGCTGGGGAAAGTGATAATTTTGTTTCTCACACTTTTTTTTACACTTTCTTCTCCTCCTGCCAGTAATTAAGACTACTTAATGACAATTTTGGTGATATATCACTGGTGATATATCACTGACCCGTGTTTGCAACAACTTAATAGCACTGTGTTGCACATAACATAACAGTTTAATTTTACAGAGTTCAGAGTAACACCACTCTGGCTGTGGAGGACCTGTATCAGGCGGGCACTATCTGTAGCATCATTTAATTGTCTGGAGGAAAGAGAAAAGGAATGACCCACCCACTCCCCAAGGGAAAAGATAAAACTGAAGATAAGTTTATATTTTCTATTCTGACCATCTGATTCAGAGACCTGCTTTGAGAGCTGCATCAGCTTTTATTTTTATCTCTGCTCCAAAGAATGGGAACTTCGAGCCAGTTTCCAGACTTGGTGTAAAGGTAAGCAGTAATCTCCTTTGAGCCTCTTTTATAGGCTCATCTTCACTGTAAAGCTCTGTAACAATTTTTTTTTTTTAATGATTTACCTTTTAATGTCCTCCAGCACTCTGTCTTTGTCCCTCTGTGAGCTAGCATCCTGATCTGACACACTGTAGCACTGTGGTTCTGGTGATATTGAAAGGCAGAACCAGTCCACGCTTCGGGAGTCACGAGCTTTGACTTTAGAGCTGATGTAAATTGTCACATTGCTTGAAAGGAAGTGCCCAGCCTCTGCCCAGTGGCTTCTCTGCTGCAGGACTGAACAACAGGTTTTCCTTGACAAATTTGTTCAGGCCAGATCTTCAAAGATACTGACTGGAGTGCGAGTTAAGCATTTATGTACCTTGAGGCCTTATGTCCACTCCTTTGCAATGGGTCCTGTCTTAGCTGAAGCTGCTAGAAACTGTCCTCATAAGAACTCAATTATATTTTCTGATAAAAATAGCTGCAATTTTATCTTGTCATTATTTCACTGCAAGCGTTTGCAGCTTTATTTTCAGGAGTTTGTTAGTAGTTTTGGCTAATTGTTGCAAAGTATCATCTTCAAATTGTTCTGCTCTGTCATAGTTATATGTCCTAAACCTTCAAATACCTCCCCTTTGGAGCTGGAGTTGCAACTGGTATTTCAGTGAACAGATTTTTTCAAACTGTTACCAAGTGTGTTTTTTTATCGCAAGTCGTGTATATCAGTATCCAGCTTGGAGAATCAAATGAGTTTGAGTGTTGCAGCTTAAATGAGGAAGAATCAAAGCCCAGAGGTGGGGATGGGTGCAAATCCCATATCCTGGCTGGATATGGGATTTGCCAGGCTCTGGTTCCCTAGGAGAAACACCATCGGGACCCCCAATTTGAGCAGAGGCCAAAAAGGAATTCCTGGGAAATGCTGACTTGCCCTCTTGCTTGGCCGTGCATTGGTGCTGTCAAGGTTGGGAAATGCAGGTGAAACATCAGCTTCTACTGAAATGGGTTAGCAGGGTCTGTCCTGTCCTGAGCCGGAGGCTGTGAGCTGGTTGCTGGCAGCACAGTGTCAGTTCTCTGCAAGGGACTGAGGTTTAAAAACGGGCAGAACAACATGATGGCCTTTGCCTGCTCCCACGCAGTCCCTGTGTACGTTCACAGGGGAGTTTTAGTGCTGGAAAGGGGGAAGAAAACAAGCCAGCCCTTTCAAGGACTGTGCTAATGGCCCAGGGCCTGAGCTGTATCCCAGGAGATGGAGCTGTCTTTCTTGCACAAAAGCTGCAGAGCTGCTCGAAAAGCACATGTGCCAAGAACATTTTCATTATACTCTTATTAAACCCTGCTTTGATATGCTGAAAGATAAGGACAGAGTTACCCTAATCATGATTTCTGTCTTTCTCCTCTTCCTCTGATACTTCCCCACTGAAATCAGGAGTTTGTGGTCACCGCTGTCTCGGGGGAGATGTGCTGAACAGGCCAGGGAGCCCCATGCTGATCCCTGGTAAGGTGATGGAGCAGCTCGTCCTGGAGGCTGTTTGCACACATGTGAAGGACAGGATCTTGTGTCAAAGAGAATTATCCTCCTCACCTCAGTGGGAACTGCTGTGGGTCTGATGTAACTGTGTACTTTCACTGATACAAAACTACCTCAGTGAAGAACCAACCCCTGAGTTTTTGATGATATTTCATTGGAAAAGAGGGGGAGCCATGACTGATGGCACACCTCTAAGGACATGTAACCTAATTAACCCTCCATGTCTAATGTGCAGTCTGCTGGGTTGCAAATGCAATGGAGCCTTTTTAATTTCTTCTTCATACGGTCTTGCACAGTTCACATGGCTGCTGTGGGGGCTGGGAGCATGTTAGCCCCAACCTCCACCTTTGGGTTGCAGGCAGCCCTGACAGAGATGTGTGATAGTTTTCTTCAGCTCTGTATGAAAGAGAGAAGTTATATATTAGAAAATCAGAATGCTGGATGTCATGAAGATGGTATCTCTTTGGCTGTGATGAAGGAGGCTGTGGGAGCCCTGGGGAGGCAGCTCTTGGAAAGCGAGTGCAGGATTTTTGAAATGTTGAGCAAAAGCATGCATAATATTTTGTATGGATGGTCTTTCAAAGGACTGTGTTTGTGCCCCTGGCACCCTGTGCATGCAGACCCTCCTTGAAACTCCTGGAGAAAATTGAGCATTTGTGGGTTGGACGCTTCTGAGGACAAAACCAGCACTGGGGAAAAAAAACAACCGTGCAAACTGATGTTAATTTTGCGTGTGATGCTCTGTATAAAGAGTTCACTGTCTAGCTGCCATTCTGGAAATGGGACTATCTCAAGTTTAGGTTAGTCTGAAGACCTGGAATCGGTGACATCAACTCGCCCAACTCTCACCAATAAAGCAGACGTTTGGATTTGAATCCACCGTTATCAGCCATTTCTCTGATCACATCAGTGGGTTCTTGCAAAACACCTCGTACAACCTTGTGGCAAGGTCTCTCTGAGAGACAACAGAACACTTTTTCCCTTGTCTCATTGTGCTGCTACTAGTTAATAACCACAGCAAATGGAGGAGCAATTTAGAATGATTTAGGCAGTTACGCCACCAGCAATGGTGGCTATTTTAGACCTACTGGAAAGAAAACCTTGATTATAACGACTTTAAAATGGCATGTGAGAGAGGACAGGAGAGTCTCTTTTATAGTATAGGAGTTTGATCACAGTGATGCCTCCCTAAACTCGGGAGGATGACACAAATGCTGAAACTCACTACTTACACCTCTGTCTCCCTTGAACACTTGTCCTCACTGCATGCTGCTGTGGGTTGGGAGTGCCAGTTTTGGGGATGTAGTTGTGTTTCTTGCTAAGGTTTCAGAAAGCAGAGCATTCTGATTTCTGAAGCACTTACCTCACTAGATAATGACCAAGCTTCATCCAACAAAAACATCTCCATGCCTTAGCAACTGCCTTCCACTGCTAGGAAATGATGAATTAAGTAATCTGTGGTGCAGTGCTCCCGGCTGCAGCGTTGTAAATGGCACACGTGTGGCCTCAGAAATATGAGATCCCACATTGGTTTTTAAAGAAGTGCATCGCCAGTAACGCTGATAATATCTTCTTCTCTCAGGGAGAACGTGCTGAACTGAAGTCTGCTCCAGACAGGCCCATGCATCAGCGGGTGATGAGCACCTGCTTCTGACAGCAGATGCTTCCCTTTAAGGGCCACCGAGCTGAGTGAAATATTTCTTCCTGAGACATTTTGTGGTAGGTTAGCATGTTACTGTACGTGAGCTACTGCTGAGGCGCTTTCTGGCAAACAAGGGCCATTTAGAAATAAAATGAGAGTGAAGCAAATCAGAGAAACAAAGCCTTTCCTGTTCTAAAGGATGCATCTCTGCTCTGAGCATCACTGTGGACCATGTCTGTAGCAGTGAGGTCATACGCCCCTTTTTTTGACTTCAAGCAGGTGATGCCAGTTTGTACCAGTCAAGGCCTTGAGGTCAAATCTTCGTGCCAGCAAATCAACAGAAGTATCCGTGTAAGAGCAGTGCTCTCTTGTTTCTATCCTCTACAGGGAAGACAGGAATGTCTGGGTGCTGAGGAGCAGGTTGTGGCATCTAATGCAAGCTCTGCATCTGTGCGTCATCCTGAGCCCGACGTTTCTCTGGTGAGTGCAGTGAAGGTTTAAGTGACTTTCTGACTTTCAAAGGTTTATAGGGGGGACTGTTGCAGTGCTTTGATTAGAGCAAAACTCTGCAAACTGTTGAACTGTTCTATAAACTGTGGTGGACAGGGAAGACTGTGTTATGTCCTATGCTGACCTGATGCCAGGAAAAAAACCTGAACTATTGACTCAAGGCCTAAGGAAAGACCTGAAGCTTGCCTAGACCATCTCCTGAAACAGGGCAGGCTCGCACCTGCCTGGGGCTGTTTTGCAGCAACCCCTCGGGCTTGGGGAAGCACTCACTGTCTGGAGTTGTGAGCTCCTGCTGCAATTTCTGAGCTCCGTTTTGGGTTGCTTTTCACAGCTACCTTCTGTTTTGTCCCCACGCTTGGTCTCCCGTGTGCTAACCACCCTGGATTCCTAACTGCTCCTGTTTACAGCTCCTACCCCACACTGTGGGGTAGCGATGGGCAGGAAACAGCAAGCCCTGATCCTGGCTATCAGCAGAGACAGCTTAGTAGCCTGCACAAGGTCAAGGGCCATCATCCTTTGAGTTCCGCCATTCTATTCCAGGGTCAAAAATTCCTTTCTGTTCTCAGACTACAGGGCACTTCTACTCTAAACCCCTTGGGTGATGTGCTCTAAAAGCAGCTGAGAGGCTTTAACACCAGTGGGAGAAAATGGACATAGGGTTTAGCTGGTCCAAATTCTCATGTTCCAGAGTGAAGTGAAAGGCAACAATAATCAAAAATGAATTTAAGAGGCAGGATGTGGTTTGACAGGACAGCCATCTGGGAGCTGCTCATCTAGAACAGAGCCAGGCTCCCTTCTGGAGAAGGGCAGGAGCCCGGCCCTCGCTCTGGGTTTGACTTCACCTCGTCCCTCCAGGAGCTGGAGCGGCAGCTCCTTGGGGGATCAGAAAGGTTCTCCGTGCGCAACCAGAGCCCTCCTGCCAACCACGGCCCCCCAGGAAAGGCAGGAGCAGCCCCCTGAGCAGCCACTTTGCAGCACGGTTGGAAGGGGGATCGAAGGAGCCTTTGTTCGCCTTAGGGCTGGAGGGCAACGTGGCAGAGCCGCGGCCCAAGTGCGGCACTTTCAGGCTCTCCGAGTGACGGAAAACACCTGACACAGTGTGTTGGGGAAGGCTGCCTCTTCCCTTCAGCATGCTGACAGGGGCATTAAAATGTATTTATAACAGCTGGGGATGGCTTGCCCTGAGGAGTGAACTTAATTCGTAGTCTGCCAGGCACTCCTTTATGAATGACAGTGATTTGTCCCCTGTGTGTTCGTTCTCCTTCTTGCCCTCTTCCATTCTCCTTGCATTTTATAAAGCTGTATTTGACAGTCTAATTTCATATAACTAATAACATTATGTAGTGAAATGAGCTCAGATGTCCATTTAGCTCTCCAACACTGAGCTACGTGCTAAACGCTACTTTTCCCACCTGTCCTCTAGAGCCACTGCTGTGGTTAAGTCTTCTGATCTCTCTTTAAATCAAATATTTTGGTGAGCAAAGTGCTCTGACTTCCTTCTTCCATGTGACTAAGCCAGGGAAGTCTTTCAGACAGCTAAAAGAGGCCCTTGGTTGATAAGGTGCAGCAAGTATCTAAATAAAAAGCTAACCTGCAACCTCAAAGTGGTCATTTTGATTTTTCATGTCAAGATCTAGACATCACATCTCAACCTTCTCCCTCATCTTGACATCTAAACAAAACGAATGCCAAAATCCTTGCCTTGCGGCAGCCGTTGCAGGCACAGGGATGGATTTTGACAGGCGCCAGGTTTGCCTCTGTAGCTGCTGGTCTTTGCTGTTCCTCATTGCACATTGCTCTGTGCGGGCCAGAGGGAGCTTCCTGGCAGAGGAAGAGGCTATTTCCACGGCAAGTGATAGAGGGAGCTGCGGAAATGCGGGGCAGGACGCCCGAGAAAACTGCCAGTTTGTGTTGCCTAATCGGAGGGATTTTTCTTAATGAGTCTTGCCAGCTGGTTTATAGCTGAAGATATATTTTCCTCATGCTGGAACTGCACACGGGTTCCTGTCACCCAGAGAAATGACTACGTTTTTGTAAATGACTTTGTAATTTTTTTTTTTTTTTTTTGCTCTTGGCCATGAAATACCTTAGGCACTCGGTTCCCCTGGATGAGGCTGTGGGAGAAATTTTCTTTCAGCAGCTCCTGGCCTATGGAGCAAGGAGATATATCTCTGCGGTCTTGCATGGCAAAGGTGCAAGAGAAAAATAAGACGATACAGAGGTATAGAAAAATCAAGAGCAGGATAAAGATATTGATGATGACACAGCAAATGCTCCTATTTTTTGCTGTGAAACTGTGCAGTCCCATCTGCTGCCTCTGTCCCTGTGGGTAAGTGTTGATACAAGTCACTTCTGGCACCCACGTTGGGAGCCCCTTTAGTTTGGAGAGCCAAGTCCATCTCCACCCTTTCTGGGCTAAAGGGCAGGACGTTTATCTGGTGCTGAACCGGTTTAAGACCTAGGCTTTCCAGAACTGTTTTGAAGCTAATACTCTTTAAATTCTCCTTTTTCTTTCTTTTTTTTTTTATTTTGCATCTCTGCTTCTCTGCTTCTTCGAGTGATTCCACCAGATTACATCTATGAATAATTTGTTTTCCTCAAATCTTCCATCAAATTCTTGCTAGCAAGCCAAGCTGCAGCCAAAGCTTTTGATTGAAAGTGGTGTCTCTTACAGTGTAGCCCTGGCCTCATCTTTCTCAGCTGTGCCTTAGCCTCGGGAACCAAACATTAACATGGATGTTCCTCACTCTCAGCAGGATAAATTCTCTAAAGAGAGAAGGGAGCAAAAATGAAAACAAGCAAAGTTGACAGCCTCACAGACCTCCTCCATTCACCTGGATGCAGACGGCTCTACTCTTTTGCAGGGCATGGGAGCACATCCTCCAGAAATGAGAGAAACCAATTTTCTGCTCATCACCAGAGCTTCTACTTCCTGCATGAGAGCAAAATGTGAAGGCAGGTGACTGGTAACCACACATGGACAGCAGGTATCTGCTGCCTCGCTCTGTCAGCCCATATGGAGCGGAAACTGAGTTCTGGAGAAAAAGGCAGAAAAGTACTTAATCTTTTTCATATAAATATGTCCGTATGGAGCAATTAGAAAGACAGCAAGTGCCAGGCTGTGAACAAGTTACTTTCTGATGTTTCCACTGACGCCGGTTCTTCTGGCTGGCCTCAAACTCACAGGTGATAGAGCCTAAGTTAGCAGATCTGAGTTGCACATCTAATTAAAGCAGCAGGTTTTTTTTTTTTTTTTTTTCCTTCCTAGCAGTCTTTGTAAAGTTGGCTCAATGGATTTTTTCCGCTCTAAAAAAAACTCTTCCTCATTAATATACATTTTAAATGCTTAACTTGGAAACAACTGTGGTCCTTAATCACCTTCCTGTTTACATTTTGACGTTGTACTCTGAGCAAAGGGACCCCTCTTGTACTTTGTCTCCCTCCTCCACTCTGAGCTTTGTCACCCTCCTCCGGGATCTCTTTTCAAAAGATAAGAGTGGAGAAGAGGCTTCAGATGCCATAAATATTGCAGGAACCAGTGTTCATCAGAGAATGGCCTCCTTTAAGATCAATATGTCTTCCTGAGGGGGCATTCAGTCCTTCAAAGTAAACAAGCTGGGAACATTAATTCAAATGCTTTTATACTAAATACATATACATGAATTGGCCTGCGTGGCTGTGATAAATGTTATATAAGTGAGGCTTAAAACAAACTGCACATGCAGAAAAAGGCCGACTCTGCAGATTTCTGAGGCACAAGCTGGTTCCTACTGTGGATCATGTGATGAGTGAGATAATTTTGTTGAAGGGCTAAGAGGAAGCTCTCCGTTTACGGACGTGAGGATTGGTCTGGGCCGTGAGACCCCTTTTCCGGGAGGGGGAGTACCGTCAGGCGGATGCCAAAGTCGGGACGGTTGGGAAAACTTGCTCAGTGTGTATTTTTGCAGCCCATCGTTGCCTGTGTGCGGAAACGTGTTCGTAGCTGTGGCGGGAGCAGGGTTCCCTCTCTCTCCAGGAGGCAGAGTGGAGGCAACTGCCTCTATTCCTGTGTGTGAAGCTGAAAACGGGCTCGGAGGGAGGCCGGCCTGCAGGCCGGCAGCCCTCCCCGAAGCGGGTGACTTGCGGAGCCGCCCGCAAGGAAAGCTCTGCAAAGCTCTGTGACACGGGGCTTGTGTGGGAGCTGGGCGACACCCTTGCGCTCTTTCCCGCTTCTGATGCCAATTTCCCTTCTCCCTGTGCCTCAAAATACCACAACAAATTAAACTTTTTGGACTAGGAGGCTGTGGAAATTTGTTGAAGGGAGTAATTCTTTTCCCCATTTTTCTTCTGGCTCCCCAGCCCATCTCAGTTTGCTGGCAGGGTGACAGGACTGCAGAGTATTCCCTCTACCAGAGAGAACGAATAAACCCAACAGCTTTTGCAGCAATTGCTGAGTTGCTTGTGCATAATCTGCAAGAATGCTCTTTTTCAGGGTGTTTCTTTACATTGGCGTAAAACAGAAATAGTTTCTTTGGGTTCAGCGCCGTCCTGTTGCATTAGAAATCTGGCAAACACGATGTACAGCCATATGATATCCCAATGGTCGTCGGGCACAGTAAGGCTGATTCCATGAGAGCCTCCTGCTCGCTCTAGAGGGCATCAGAGATGAGACTTTCAGAAATCAGAATAGTCCCGAGCGGAATATTTGAAGCTGTTCGTATTCAAGGTAGTACCTGTCCCTCAGTAAAATTATAGCCTCCTGCAACTCTGGAGGAGTTAAGTGTTCTTAAAAACACTTGAGGCTTTAGGTTATTAACTCTGGGTAATGGTTTCAAGAAGATCCTTCCCTGATAAAGTGTAATAGGGGAAATAAGTGAGCAAAAAAAAAATTGCTCGGGAACAAGGCAAGGTTGATCATAGAGAAACTGTCATTAATTATTATGCACTTGAGAAAAAAAGATTCAAATAAGTGGAAGGAAGGGGAAGGAGAAAAAATCTGAACAAATTTACGGACTAGCAGTAAAATAGTGGTCATTAATTCAAATCGGCATAGCTAGTCATTCCAAAAAAAAAAAAAAATCACGTTATATAACAGCAAGTAGCAATGGCTAACGTAGTGGGGAAGGGTGATAACATTTGGATTGTGGAGATCTGTTTTTTTCCTATATTTAAACAACTAGAGAAATTCCTTGTAACCCACAGGTTTCGTGGTTCTGCATGGTGGAAGGAGTCTCCTGTCTTTACAGTTATGTAATTGAAGTAGTTGATCAGCTGATTTTTACACAGTTCTAAATTTATCTTCTCCCATTTTCAGAGTCACTGACCTCACGTGGTGGAGAGCAGATTTGTAGCACAGCACAGCGTCCTGACATAGCCATAAACGAGGATGTGCCTTTCATGCCTTCAGGTAGAGGTGGCTATTTCTCTAAGCACGGTTTGTCTCTGGGTCACGACGTTTCCTTCCAGCAGCCTTGCGTGCTGTGGCTAAGACTTGCGGGGACACGGGTGTCACGAGTAGGCCACGTGCAAGGACAGGCATTGCTGGTCATTAGTACAAGAGAGCTTGGTGAGGTGGGGAGCAAGGCTGGCAGCTCAAGGTTGTAGCTGAGAGGCAGTCGTGCTGCTCCCCACACTCCTGGTATTGAAGGGCAAATTCTACTCCTTGCTGCAGACTGATAGAGTTGCTAGTAGTGTTGGCAGAGGAACTGCCTGCTCACAGGTGCTGGGGCACCCCTAGCTCTCATAGCCAGTAGCCAGCACTGGCTTTCAATTCATGTCATTTCTTACCTTCAAGCTAACGGGCTGGAATCTCCATGTAACTTTCTTCTGATCTCTCCAGTTTGGGGCTGCAATGCTCTGAAGGAAGGTTAATGGGATGTAAAACTGCCAGCCAGAAGAGCCATTTTCATGCGGTCGTTCTGGTCCTGACGCGCAAAGGATTCTATTCAAGGGAAGTTCATACAGGAGGACTGGAGGAAAAAATGATAAATCCAGCAGACCCCGTAAGGCTTCAGTGAGTTATTCCTTGACCTTGGACAGCTCCACAGTATGTATGTGTGTTTTGCTGAAGGCCTGCCAGCTCACACATCCCACTGCACTAGGGATGATGAAGACTCCAAGACATCTCCCAGGGCTCCTGGTAGGAGACTGGAACTGATCTACTCAGTAGGGTTGTGTCCACCTCATTCTCAGAAAGTGGCTGACATCAGTGCTCTTTGTGGAGAGCGAAAGCATTCATCTGTGCTGAGTATGTGGAGGAGTATCAATTCAGACTAAAATCAATCTAATTATATATACTTTAATCAAGAGCTCTGAAAATATTTGCGGTGTTGTAAATAACTGAGAGATGATGTTTGACTAGTTCTTGGATTTATCAAATTGACATATTTTCCATGTATATAGCTGGGAGATCCCTTGAGGTATTTGTATTATTTCACAGCAAGGAAAAAGAGAGCTTTGAAAGGAATGAGAGGTAAAGCAAAAGCATCCAAACAGTCCAGAAGGGAAGTGTCTCCTGCACAGGTTGTTGTGTGCAGTGAGAGCACATCTCCCCACATAATGCGCCATCATTTATTCTTTCGTTAACTCCAGCTCTTGTGCTTGAGCGACTGTTTCACATTACTGAAAGCTCTTGATAGCTGTAATTCTCCTTTCCCTTCTCAAATCAAATTCTGATCCAAAGCCCCCTGTAGTCAATGTGAAGATTTTCATTGACTTCCTAGTTTTTGAATCAGACTGTAGTGGGGTGTTTTTTTTTTTTTTTTTTAGAATAGCAGTTACAGCTCTTTTATGGTAGTTAACAGTTACAGCCACCCCAGACTTTCCCCCAATTCTTTCTTCTGCTGACTCTCCTGGTTTTTGACTCCACAGCTTCTCTTCCCATCTGAATATTTAATTTGAAAAGGGGGATTCCCAGCGCTCTGGCCCCGTACAAAGAGGCAGGGCATGTCCATATGGTCAGTACTGACATGGAAAGCCAACTCTACCTGTGCATTGGGCTAATACAGTGCGAGCCACCTGTCTGGAAGCTGTGAGGCAGGTTGGGGTGGGCTTGTGCCCAAGTGACTTAATTTCCCACTCCAAATCTGCTCTCCAGACCTAGCAGAGCAGTGGGCTACTGGTACTGCTCCAGTAAAGAGCACAACAGGCAGCACAACAGGCTGCTAAAGGCAAAATTGAGGCACTGGTGTAGTGGGAATCTGGGTGCCAACAAGCCAGACACCCACCTGGATTAGCTCTGTGCAAAGCTTCCCTGAAAACACAGCTTTGTATTTTACTGAGTTTGGGATTTTCAGTCTATAGGGTGGGCTGGTGCCCACCTGCCCTCCCTAGCCATGCGAAGCAGGTTGTTGCCCAGCAGATGGGACCATGAAATGGAAATGCAGCCACAGGAATCTTGGAACTTCTCCTTCTGGGGTTTATTTAACTTGGCTGTGCTGCCCCTCACGCTGTGGCTGGAGGTGAGGCAGGCACAAGCAGGCAGGCTGCAATAGCAGGGTCAGCTGCAGAGAGCCGCCAGGGTAGGAGCAAGCACAAGCCAGTGCTGGAAAAAGGTCAGCCCTTTAAATGGCCTGATTTAAAGCAGGCACGTGTCAGGCTTCACTGCCCCCAGGGGAGATGCCTTGTGTGGGTTTATGAACTCTGGGAAAGGGGCCAAGTTAGCCCTAATTATATTCTGTTTAATCAGCTATTTAAATAGCGAACTGTTTTCTTGGCTCTCTTCCCCAGGCGAGATCACATCTTTATGCTGTTGACCTTTTTATTTTATGCAAGAAGCTCTCTTGTTGGTTTGGACCATGCTTCTGAACCCAGATAAGTCGTCGGCGCTTAGCTTGCTCTTATATCACCTCTTTTCTTGGAGGAGAGTCCAAGGTTATTTATTTCCCATGTTCTCAATATAAAAATGAAATACAGGATTTCATTTTTTTCCATTTTCACTATGCAAACTAAAGAAAACCCTCTGGAAAAAAAAAAGGCAGTAAGTTTAAAGATGTAAAGTAAGTAGATTTCTAGTCTATATCAGGAACCGTTTGTAGCTCTGCTTTGAACAGTACTTGGAGAAAAACAGCTCAAATATCTTTAAAATATGATCCTTCTTTCCTTCCAAAGCTTCACTTGGCTATAAAGAAATGACAGGAGAGCAAAGGAGTTAACTTTGAGATGTCTGTGCAATGTGTTTCTTGGGACTGTTCTCCACCATAGACACGGAGTTCCTCTGGGAGTCAGCAGGGCCTGGATCTGTTGGAGAGCAGACAGGTAAAACCCAGGCCTTCCCAGCCTCTCAGTTTGGGAAGGAGTCAGATCCAGGCTATGTACAGCTTCCTCTCTAAAGAGCTAATATCAGATTTTATCCTGACCCCTACCTGCTGGTACATTGAGATCTGCGTGTTATCTTCGGGAGCTGGGGACCGACATATCACAGTTACAGCTGTAATTTCCTTCCAAGCATTTCTGAGCCTCCAGCACACCAGCGTGACAAATACTCTGCTGTTTGTGCTAGGCCAGAGCTGTCCAGTTTCTCAGTTGCTTCTCAAGAGCTTGGAAAACAATTTAATCAGACTCTTGTGGTTTTAACAAGAACAACGTGGTACCAAACCGCAACTGGGTGGATTTTAATGAGGAACGAGCCAACTTACCTTGTAGCTAGGCTCATGCTTCCTACTTGGACGTGGAAGTTTTAGCGTTTTACATATTCTGCCGTTGGCTGGGAGCAGCCCTCCTGGCTGCCCCCCTTTAAATGGAGCATCCTTGCACTTTAATCCCTAAAGTAGTTCTCTCCAGAGGAGATCTCTGCCTACTAAGCTATTAACCTGGCTTTTGAGGAGGTGCAAGCATCACCATTTTACTGTTAGGAAACCAGCTTGTTCCTGATGCAAATCAGGACTCAGAGTAAGGACTATGGAGTTGCCCAGCTGAACAGAGCATGACACATTTTGGCCATTGCTGGGCCTCCAAGGCGCGGGGAGCCACAGCAGTTTCCCAACTGAGCAGTGCAGAAGCGGCCTGTTTCTAGGGCAGCTACTGCCTCTCCCACTGCTCGTCCTCTCCTTCCCCTGGACTCCTCCTCTTGCGATGATGAGCACCCACTGGTGGCACCTCAAGGAAACAGCCTATATTGTTTCCCCCGTGCTGGCAATTGCAGTGTGCCTGAGCGGGAGCCTGGTGATTCTTTGGCACCTAGAGCATCTGTCCTTCACGTGCGCACAACCCAATTCTAAAAGACAAATCCGCACCAATCTTCACCCGAAACATTTTCGTTTTGGGAGGAATGTCTGAATACAAAGACAGCTTGCGTTGAAGGGATCCATGGACAGGCAAGGGA
The DNA here is from genome assembly GCF_000705375.1 of Tinamus guttatus. Next base: position 150,461 of record NW_010589474.1, read on the forward strand.
AATGCCAAGAAAAATCATGTGCTTTTGAGAGCAGCAGATTTGTCGCTCCACCGTGCTTTCCCCTTCAGTACCACTTGCCTCCTGGAGGAAAACTGCTCCATGCATCCTCAACTGCAAGAGTCTAAATGATTCTGGCCTCCCTTTTCCTCTTTGGTGAGGTAAGGCAGACTCCAGGATTAGTTATGCATCTGATTGTGCCTCTAATAAGCTAAATGTAATTAAAAAATAGAGCAGGGCCATTGCATTTAAACAGCTTGGAGTTCTCCCTGTGGAAGGATCAGCAAACAGTGAAAGAATATGAAGATTCAGCTCCCCGGCACCTGCTGGGCAGCCTCTGTCAAGATTAACAGCATCTCACCAGGTTATTAGAGTGAACATGAATACTTTGGAGGCTCTGTGGGTAGTTATGGTATCACGTTTTATTATCTTCCACTGAAATGAAATTACTTATTGTAATTGCTTGTCAGTCACAGGCCAACAAATCTGACAAAGGAAAGCTTTTGTGCTGTGAATGTGGAGCAGCAGGCAGAGGGAAGAAGATGGACTGGGCAAAATTAGGCTCTGTTTTTTTTTTTTTTTTTTTTTTTTTTTTTTTGAGGGGGGAAAGTGGGAGGGATATTGAGAAAATATAGTCATGGGGGAAGGGAAGGCAGGCCTTTGTCTCCTTGCTTTGCATAGTGATCTGAGAGGAGCAGTTATGCCCAAACGATCTAAATTGAGCAAGGCTCCTCAAAAGCCATGAGGGGATTGAGGGAGCTAAACCGAGGTGGTAAATTTGGTTGGGTGGAAGTGTCTGCTTTGTGGGTAATGTATCAGCACAGTGGCTTAGCAGAGTTTCTCCATAACGTTATCTCACAGAGACTGTGCTGATGTTTGATGTCTAGGGAGGGCCAACCAGCAGGAAGTGTGAGCTTTGCACATCGCAGAGATCAGAGCCAGGGAGAAAAATGATCCCTTTGGTTTGCTGAAGAGTCAGACTTGAGGAAGAGAGAGCAGCACCTAGGTGATGGGAGCAGAGGAGAGCGCTGCAGAGATCTGGAAGTGGAGATGGCTGTGTCAGCAACCACGTGTGTCCCAGGACTAGCTCAGGACACTGCGATTGCAGTTGCCGAATAATCACGCAGAGACTCGTTCGGGGGAAGAGAGAGGCGTGATCGTTGCAAGGCTGCCACAGCAGCTTGTTTGCTGCCATAGTCACTAGTGTATGCCTAGGCACGACCAGAGGAGCAAGGCATCATCCGGGACTTGCTCAGTCTCCACTTCACTTTTCTGTGCAGCTCAGTCTTCCAAGTCAGAAGTATTATATTTAATTTTTTTGTATGCATGATAATCATATCCCACCACTTTATCAAGTCACATATAGGACCTTCGTCAATTACAGGATCTGTAGCCTTGAATAATATTTGAAGTATTTAAATCTTTTTGAAGTATTTAAATCTTTTTGTTTATTCTTACTTATTATTACTTCCTAATTTTGTGTGATAACTCCTAGTTGTTGCTCCAGAAGGGCCCATGCACAATTACTCCTTATGCTGTGACTCATGCTTCTCAAAAATGCTGGCTCTGAAACTGATAATCATATAATTCCACAACCTAGGAAGTCGAATAAGTTATGAGAAAGTCATGGGAAATAGCAGCTTCTAGCTTCACCATGGGGGTGGAAGCAAAACACACAGATCATGCTGGAAGTCCAGTGCAGTTCACCAGCTCAGACTGTTCTTCTGTGCCCCAGCAGAAGGGTGAGATCCCACGTTTGTACAAGCATAAACATGCTAGACTCTGTTCCAGAAGCAAATATGTGCAATTCTTTAATTATTGCTTTGCCTACTGTATCTAGTTTCCTACAGCAAGAATCTGTGCCTTGAGATTGTCTTTGTTATGTAATCACTGTTAACGATTAGAGCTCAGCGTTAATTAAACAGATCAGTTTTCATTCTGAGACATTTTATTTAAGATGCCTTCAGGCTATTAGACTGGAAGGGGTTTCTTTTTTTTCTTTTTTTTTTCAGCATGTCTTCCTAAAAGCTCATGTCTCTTTTTATCTGCAGATCAGATTTCTTGACTGTCTTTGTACTGGAAGATCAACCAGAGCAGTATCAGTTTTTCCTCCCCCTCAGTAGCAGCTAAACTTCCATCCTTTATTAGAGGTGTAAAAGATGCCTTGTCACACAATTACACCTCGTACCTTTTGTTATTTTGGTTCCTGTCCTACTGGCTGCTTTTTGAATCATGAATGAAAATGCGGTATTTCCATACCAATTTTACAACCTAGTGTTACAACTAGCTTTTATGACATGCACTGTTATTTTCAAGTGAGCTTTATGCTTTAGCTATCATCTTGTCTTCCTTTAAAGTTAATTCAATGATGAAGCATGTAAATGTGCACTGGTAGTGATAACAGCTGCAAGCTTTGTTAACAGTAAGGGCAGAAGGAATCATGGCAATAGTTCAGACATCATGTATAACACAAACTGAAAACTGTCATTTAATAATTCCCATTACTCCTATCTTCTGCATGAGCTGCAACAGACACTTGGGAGAGACATTCAAACTTGATTAATACCAGCGGTGAATCCATCGCATCCCTCTCTTCTTCTAGTTAATTATCTTAATCGTTGGAAATGTGAATCTTATTTTGAATCAGAGTGAATACATTTTAAGTTTTTAGTCCATGAATTTTGTAATTTCTCTTTCTGATATACGTAAAATTTTGTAAACTAATGGGAATCTTCCATAAGGATAATTATAGACAAGGTACTCAAGTGTTATGTCCAATTTGAATTTCAAAATGGAAGTGATTACAGTTGCTTTACTTTTTAGTTAGGAGTTCAGAACCTTTCTGAATTTTCATGATTTTAGAAGGTGGGATGCTTCTGTAATAAAGTAATCAGTATCCTTCTTTGAGAGGTAGGAGCTGGTTCTGTAGACCTCTTACCAGAAGATCTTACTAAGTACTGTGGCCAGGTAGCACACACGTCATCTGTGTTTCTTAGTTTGAATCAAGTGCTATACCTCTCCAGGATGGGGGTCTTTTATTGCAGTTTGCTTCTCTGGAAGTGTTTGGAGGTGGGTTTTTTTGTTGTTGTTTTGTTTTGTTTTGGTTTTTAGTTTATATTGATCGTTGAGCTATACATTATAAGGCCTGGATTTCAGCCTGGATAAAGTATATACTAATGTGAACATCCTGTGACCTAAAAGCATTTTCCTTTACAAAATAATCTGGTGACCGGCTTGATACTACACTGTCAACCACGGTGAGGAAACCACGGTTGAGCCTGCGAGTGTAGTTGCCTGTGCTTTGCCCGTACGCTCTAACCAGCCCTAGGTTGCCCTTGCAGTTGCAGTCCAGCCCTAGGGACCTTTAACAAGGCTCTGTTAAGTCAACTGGGGCCATTGATTTAAAGTGACGAATTGACTTTTCATTGTTTGTGTGGGTAAGGTCATCCACTGAATGGAAGTAATGGCCAGGAGACACAATCCCGTCCTGATTCCCCAGTATATCTTTCCTTACTTGAAAAGATTTATGTGATTTTTGAATATAGCTTCGCTCAGAAATGGAATTATAACCAAATACATTGTGATACAGGTTCAAGGCTCATTGCCTGGGTGGATAATCTTGAATCTCAGGGGCCTGAGAGATGAGGTAAAAAGTAATAGTTTTTGGTATTTTAAAATGACTGCTAAGATAGGCTTTGCCTCATACTAAAATGGGTTGGTTAAAAACAATGTATTATGTTTTAAAGGACATATTTAGCCCGCAGGAGCTCAGCTCGCCTTCCTTTCCCTCCCTCACCACCTAGTCAAGTTGAGTGTCCTAACAATGTCGTTCTGCAAAGACGAGTAGAATGCACTTCTCATCAATTGAAGAGCAGCCTGTGGCAGTACTTAAAAAGAAATTAATTAAAAGCTGTTCTGTTTTGAGGAGCAGGCCTGAAGCAGAGATCCTCCTATGTGCATTTACATTTCTAAAGCCTGTCTATGGGAGAAGCATCTCTGCAATGTTCCAGGCAGGATTTCTCCCACTGCTGGCTTAGGAGGTAGGCAGAGCAACCAAAAAGAGTGTTGGGGGATTGACCATATGTGGGAACGCTCTGGAGAACTGCTGGTTTTGTTTTTGTTTTAAGACTCCACCCAAGTTTTTCCCATTGGTATTAAGGAACTTTATCTGGGGAAATCTGCAGATTTGTAAATAAGCTTCTCTGTGCCCTCTGTCCCGTGGGTCTTCAGGTGCTTGCAGTGCCTGCAAAGCAACATACCCACTAGGCCTGAAGAGAGGGCAACGCTGGATTGCAGAACAGTGCCATTTGCACATAAGATCAGCTGAGACTTTGAAGATCTGTGTTTCTACTCTCGAAGCTTCCAAGACATGGACAAAGTCTGCACTTCCACTACTTTAAGAAGCACTTATCTCCCAGAAGGTAATGAGAAACCTTTGCTTTGCTGTATGGTTTGGAAGGTGTGATTATTGTGGAGGAGTGTGTGTGACCTCTTTTTGCTGAAAACTGGTGACAAAAGCAGTGGCTGGGCAATGTTTTCAAGCAGAGAATGCAAAGAAGCCTCGAAAGAAGAGAAATGGAGCAGTAGTGCTATCTAAATTTTGTCTCTCTGGTCAGGTCACTAGGGATCCTCCTTGAAGAGGGTTATGAACAGGAGCAACATACAAGTCAAAGAAATCTAGTAGCCTTGAAATCATTCTGTGCTCCTCTTCCTCTTTCTGGGGCTGGGGACACTACATTTACACTGAGCGCTTTTCTCTGTAAAAGAGAAGTAAATGGGGCATGAACAGCAATTCAAGCCCCTGGGGAAATATATGGAAACTAAATCAGATTGAGCATGTAGGATAGAATTGTCAAAACCATCCCAGGTGATGGAGTTGTGGAGGAACAAGAAAGGACATAGACAAATGTGGGCACAAGAAATAGGCACCGAATGCTATGATGCCTTCTGTGTCAATCCCACCAGCAATAAGGGAGTCCTGACCTTCAGAGGGTGGAAGACACTTGACCAGTGGTTGCTTGTCCTCAAAAAACAAAGCTGAAAAAGACCAAGCTAGAAAAAAAAAATAAAATAAAAAGAGGACTAAGTAGTTTGGACTGTTTACTAAATGAAGGTTCCAGCCCAGGATTTATGTGTGCCAATAAAGAAGCAGATTGGAATGATGTCTGATAACGGAGGGAGTGAGATGTTGCAGAGATACTGCTGGTTGTGACTACTGTGAGGATGAGCAATGTTGGAAGAGGGGGACTTGAGAAGTGTATTGAAGATGACACTTGTGGAGTAAGAAGTGAGAGTAAAGAAAGAGGAATAACACAGGACAGTTAATGATGTTAGGTGTCGAGACTGCATAGGAGAGGTTTGGAATCACAGGGCATCCAGCTGTCTTCTCAGAGGAGAGGATAAATGGGCACTTCCCACTTGTGCAGAAGCAATAACACCTTCAGCTCCTCTGTGATTTATTGGATGAGCTTTAAAGAGGCTGCAATTTCTTGAGGAAAGGAAGGATTTGCTGATCTCCAGACATTAGGAACAGGCAGATGATGAGAGTCTTTTCCAAGAGTACATGAAGAAGGAAATTCAGGCAAAAGCAGATGTGCAGAAATACCCAAGGAAAAGGAAGAAGTGGTGATTGTGATCAGATACTCAGCTGGGCAGCAGGTTAGGATCAGTTGTGTAACTGGCATGTTGAGTCTTCTCAGACAGGCCACCTAAGAGAAGAGGATGAGGGAATACAGGCAAAAGTGGTGTTTTACTGAAAAAGAGAACAAGTAGGACAATCATCACGAGCAATTCTTGGAATATCAGAAAACTTAGCATGTTCTAGGTGAATGGAGTCCGTTCACTATCAGCAATTCCCAGGCCAAGCAAACACCGCCCACCTGCTGAAGTCATTTCTGGTTTGTAAGGAAAACTATTTTGTGATCCAGCCAGGGATCACAGTAAAGGACTTCCTTGCACGTTCCCCACCAGCAGATCCAGAAGCTGAGATGATCAGTGCATCATTTTTTAGCCATGACCATGAGCAAATGGAGTCAAGTAGCTGCAAGAATTAATTCCCTGTCAGTTGAAATGTATCTGTTGTTTTGCTGGACAATCTAAGTATCTATATGTCATGTAGGTACCACCTGTTTTGTAGCCTTGGTATGAGCTTTCCCACAAATGCACTTTCATGTATTATATTTCTGAAAAAAATATATTTCAACAAGAGTAAGTAATCTGTAACATGGATGACTATACATAGTCTCTATAGTGGGGGAAGAGCATCAAAAAATCCCGGGAGATACCATTAATAAGGCATGGACCACCTTAATGCTTATGAAGAGAAGAATGCAGGGAAGGAAGAGCATCTAATGTCTCCTTGGGAGGCCACTTACAGGTGGCATTTTAAAGAAAACTGCCTGTAATTGAAGCAGACACATGAGAACGAGCATGAAGAAGGAGCACGCTGTAGCCGTGCGCAAAAAGGAGAGCAGCAAGTCCCTTCTCTCCTTCCACTCTCTGCAGACATGTTAAAAGACAAATTGTTTAGAAGGGAGTAATGGACACAAGGAATTAAAACTCAAGAACAAAGGCTGGCAAAACAACACCCTGGGGAGGAGAATAAATGAAAAATACACCTGGTGCCTCTTATGTGAAGACGAAGATTCATCATGTAATTGCA
>NW_010589474.1:157160-179391 GCF_000705375.1 Tinamus guttatus
TTTGCCTTCAGAAAGGGAAGCAAACAAGGAATCATCTCTTGCAACTAAGCTCCTCGATAATGAACTTGTGTGAGATATAGAGATTTTATTTTCTCATCTTGTACTTGACTGAATATTTGGAATTATTAGTTCAATGGGAAGGGATCTCCAGAAAAAAAAGTCTTGAATGAGCTCAAGTGACAGTATTCTGCTTTGCAGCTGTCTGTCCATGTAGCTGTAGACTTTATGCAGGCAAAACCCTTTCTAGAAGGATAATTAGGTCCTTGATGGACAAATTTTTGTTTCCCACAGAAAAGTGGGGGAAAAAAATCAGCAAACAATTACATTTGGAAAAAAAAAAAAAAGAAAATGAAAAAGAGAGGGCAAGTGAGGGGGATCTTCTCTTTCTGACCTGCCTTAGCTATGGTTTAAAAGCAGCTAGAAGCTCAAAAGCCAGGAAGGAAGCTGCCATTTTCTGAGTGCAGGGCAGAGCATGGCAATGGTGCAGGAAAGGAAGAGAGAATATATATATATATACACACATATATATGTACATATATATGATCCCTGCAGGCTTAAGGTCTTGTCTCAGCCAACATTTACTCTCTGGATTAAGGAGATGAAATGAACCCAGATGTACACAGGGTGCGCACGTTTCCACAGGCACATTCTGTGGTGTTTCATTGTGCAATGGTGTATTAAATTACCAAGCATGAGGATTTTCCTGCGTTTCCTTCACTTACTAGGTCGTTGAGTATCTTACAGCAACAAGAGTAAGCTGTCCAGTCTCCAGGTGTAGCCCCACTGGAAAGGGTTGTAGAAGAGAGTGAATCGCTTTCATTATGTTCCTTGTCAAAATGGTTAATTGATCTAGGCAAACCACATTGATTGAACAAGGCAAACCACAAGTCTGCTGGTGCCAGTTCGACAAGCACTTTGCTTGGTTAAATATGGAAGTGGTTCAAATTTACCAGGCTTCATGGTTGTTTTTGCCCTTAGGATAACAGCTGGACTACAAGTCATGAGGATTTGTTTAGAGGAAAATATGTTTGTAGGAAATCTGTGAACTAAGTATCCTTTCAAGCGTGTATCTGGAATGCACTGTCCAGGGATTTTAACTGTTTTTTCATTGGACATGCAGAGTGGTACTTTGGGAATAGTACATGACTACTTCTCTATCACTGCAGATCTCCTGGAGCCAGAGATGACTGGAAAAATCAAACCAACATAATTTGGGGTAGAACTTCTGTACAGAGCACTGGAACAGGCTGCCCAGAGAGGTCATGGAGTCTCCTTTTCTGGAGATCTTCCAAATTCACCTGGATGCCCCCCTGTGCCACATGCTCTATGTGTCCCTGCTTAGGCAGGGGGGTTGGACTAGATGATCTCCAAAGGTCCCTTCCAACCTCAACCATTCTGGGATAATTTCCTAATGGCATGTTGCCGTGGTGTTCATTTCCAAGAGGAAAGAGCAAAGGTTGGTTGTGGTAAGGTCTCCAGGGTGTATGCTGCTGATGTGTACAAGGAGATATTTTCAGCTTAACTCAACTGCTTAACATAAATACCAAAGTAACAGAATGTTCATGAGGTAGCATGTTTTTGTCCGTATTGTAGTCCAGTGTCTGCAATTAAAAGAAAGAGCAGGCTGTGTCTTTGTACAGCATGGGTGGAAAGAGGATTTCAGCTATTCATAAAAGCCTAAGAATAACATTTAGTTCCTGTTAGATCTCAGTGGGATGTGGATGTGTGAAGATTCTTTCCAAAAAATTATCTCCAAATACTTAATGTCCCTACTTTTCCCTTGGTCCAACTGCCCACTAATGCACTCCTGCACTGTGCGGTGTTTATTGCAGCAAATCTCTAGACTTCATCCAGAGGTAGCTTTTCTGAAAAAAACTGAAATATCTTGGAATATGCATTTGAATGAGGAACCAAACTAGGTAACTGCTTCCAAAATTTGACTGACTCCTGTCTGTCATGATATCACTAAAATAGCAAGAGAGAAGGGTTAAGAAAGTCAAATTTGGAGGTAATGGTGTACTATCAAAATGCGCTCAGAATTAATATCTTCATATAAATATTGTACAGTAAATTATTTGCCAAATAGCATTCATTACTCCGCCGCAGAGGTCACATAATGGAGAAGATGTATTTGTGAATAAATTATTCAACAATTAATGCAAAATGTAGCTGGTAAATTATTCACAAAGACTAATTTAGCCAGTTTCCAGCTGATTTCAATTCAATGGTGTTTCTGGGCAGAGCTGTGGGAGCATTTTGGGTGGCCTCCGAGCGTGGTTTTGGAGTGACTCTCACCCTTGACTTTGGCGTTCGCACCTCTGGCTGCTGTGGCCGAGGAGGAGAGCGAGCAGACGGGCTTCCCCTTGGAGGAAGCTGGGCTGGGGAAGCACTCGGAGGATGCCTAGGAATGACGCCCTAAATACACACGACACAGGGGCCTCATCCTCTCTGTGGGCATGTGTCCATAGAGCCACATGGATTGCTGAGCCAGGCGTAGTTTTCGGAGAGCCCCAGCCCCATAGCTGAATCCCATGGGAAACCTGCTCCTATACTCCCCAGGTGGTTCCTCCCAGCACCAACTACACTGCTATTTATATATAAAAAATCTGCAAATTATTCTTCAACTTATTTTTTCTGACTTTCGAGGCAACTCACTAGAAGTCATTATGCCACTTTCTACCAGACCAAAGATTTTTTTTTTTTTTTTTTTTAGTAACCAAACTCCCTTCAGGGTATGGATCTTAATATTCCTTTTCAGTTAGATAAGTGGTTTGACCTCTGTCAGCTTCAACTTGTAAGCTCATTTCTCAATCCCTCAAATCCAGGCTGTGTAGAAGACACTCACAAACTCCTATTTGTTAGTCATATTTAAAGAGAAAGTAAGCAGAACTCCACGGGGTATTTAATTATTGGCGTAACTAATAACATAGGCTAGAATAATCCCACCACTTCTGCTTGTCAGCTTTTTTCTTTCCCGTTCTTCTTCTTTGTTTTGTTTTGCAGGAATCACTAGCACCTTTTCGTGGAAGCGTCGTAGCTCGTCCCTTGATTACGGTGGTGTTGAGGTGTGGTGAGACCAGCAGCTCTGACCGATTCGGACCCCACCGTGCACATTTGCAGAACTGAGGAAAGGATGCTGCAGTGCCAGTCAGGTTAGTGCTACTGTGTGAAGGAGATAAGAATTACATGTGTATTAAGGAGGTTAGGCCATGTAAACAAAGATGTCTAAAAAACTGTCACTTTTAATAGCTAATTGCAGCATGTAGCAATAAGAAGTACAGCGTTCTTCCCAAGATAAGATTTGAATGCAGAGGAACACAAAAGAGAAGCTGGCACATTCACATTTTTTGAGACATTATTTTTCCTTTGCAATAAAATTAGCTGTGCTTCCCAGCTTGAGTAAAAAAAACTGGTAAATGGCTCTTTCAGATGCCAGCCAGTATCTGAATAGGCTTTTTATGTATTTTTCCTTCTGGATAGAGGCTGTGGGCTGCCCTCATGCAGGAGCCTCCCGGGATGCTGAAAAACTCTCCTGAAAAATGAAACAGGCACCTTGACAGTCTGGCTGACATCTGGGGGTGCCTCGAAGTTATTATAGGGCTGCTGTAAAGAAGGAAGGTGTAAAATTGGCGGACTGCCAAGGGAAGGGATGTAAAATATGCTGTCAAATGAGGTAAAAGTTCTATTGTTTATGGTTGTTTCTTTCTACAAGTAGCAGAATATGGTACGTAGTGGTTGCTGTTAGTAAACTTTATTTTCCTTCCGTTTTCCTTCCCCATCCTCTTAAAAACTGCCTCCTAATGCAGTTTGCAAGTGGATAAGCAATGGACCCCCTGTAAAAAGAACATTTTTTTTCCTCAACCTAGGCATTTTGCCAGAGGGCCTAGTCTTTACCACTCAGAACCATTTGGAACAAGGATCTCTGCACAACTAAGGCCCATGGCAAGATGTTATGGGCATTATCAGTTACCATTTCTTCCAATGCAGACCAGACATCATGAGTTACATCCAAAATATCTAGACTTTCAGAAACTGAAACTGTAGAGTTTATTTGAATTTACTTTTGGAAGATGTAATTTATCATAGTCTTTGCTTGACATAATGGAAACCTCATCCAAAGTACATGAACATAGTTCTCTATTTCAAGGACATAATATTTTTAAATGGCTGCTGTTTTTTAATGTTCCTTGATTACTTTTTTTTTCCTCTCTTATATCATAACCATAACCGTATCCATAAGAAATTTGGAACAGCTCATGTGTTTCCCTGGCGCAATTTTTTTATTCCCACTGAACTAGAGCCCCAAATTTGCAGTATCCATTTCTGCCTTTGTGATGGGCTGCTGAAGTCCAACAGATACATGGATGCCTCAGCAGCACACCCAGATGCCTTGCAAAATAATCTCGAAAATTAACTAGCCCAGGCATAAAATCTACTTGTGCCCTCACTGTGATATTAGGGGTGTTAATCAGAGGGAAAAGAAGCTGTAAGATGACTCATGAGGAATATAAAATTTAAAATATTTGCTTTCAGTGAGTGAGATGCTGAAAACTCTCTCTGTCACACCTTTAAAACGTTGGCTGTGTTGGGAGGAGGTGCCTGCCTGCACCCCGAGGCTGCCTGCCCAGCAATCAACAAGAGATGGCAGTGTCTGCGAGAGATGGCCCTGCTGCTGCTGCTGCATCCTCACTTGCAGCTGTGTCTGACAGAAGGGCGTTTTAACTGCACAGAAATACACTTTTTATAATCACCTCTAAGAATATTATGACAGACAATTAATAACCTGACAGCAAAGTAGCTATTTTTAATGGCTTTAACTGAATGCTTTATTTCATCTTTGAGCCAATCCTCACTGTAATCCCATTACCATAATAGAAGTTTTGGTAGCAGAATATGTGCTTGACTCTCTTCTTGTGATTCTCTAATCAGACCTGTGCTGTCAGAAGGGCTGCTTGGAGGAGTGTGTCCTTTGCTGATGCAAAAGGCATCGGGCCTGGCTGACCCGGTGGTGCATGGCAGGTTTTCAGAGCCTTGGTGGAGATGATCTACATAAAGGTTTGTTAGTGCTGTAGGTATGGGGAGCTACACCTGCTTGTTCAGTGGGGACACTGAGTACATGTAGGAGTGTCAGATCTACAGCACATGACAAAATTTCAGCCCGATTCTGATGAACTGGGCTTGAGTAATTTGCAAGATGAACCTGAACCAGCCCCAACAATATTTTGGGAGTTTCTAGTGTGCCTTTGCCTAGCTGGTCATTGCTGTTTGGTATGTAAGCACCATTGGTCTAGGTGATCATTGCCACAGGTTTCCTCATTCCCCTTTGCCACCTGTTTTCATTTGGGAATCTAAAATCTGCTGTCCCTGGCATCCAGGGAAAGATTAACATCTCATCCTTGGATGTGTTTTTTGAAACAAAATAAAGTCACTGGTTGCCTGTAAAGAAGGCTGAGTAGATTTCAGTAAAAACAATGCTACTTTAGCACGATGCGGAACTGTGCAATGAGTTGTTTTCTCCTGTACTTTGTCATAGCACCCAGCATGTGCATCTGAAGAGGGGTTAATAGAGTTTTTTGAACGATCGTGGGTAAATGTTACGTAGTACATGGCTTAAATCCAGAAAGTGTCAGATACTGCAGCTGGCTGTGATTCAGGTAAAGAACATGAATGATTCACGAGGTGAGTAGAAGTAGAGTAAGTAATTCTTTCATCTTGATCATTTTCTCCCTGAAGCCAAATATCTCGCATGCAGTGACAGCTTTGTAAAATAGTGTGATGGCCGGTAAGGATAGGTGAAGCTTAGAAGAGACCTGCTAAAAGAGATTTGTTTTGGATGTAAGAGATAGAAGCTGCCTCTGTCTTTCTCTCCCTCTCTTTTTTTTTTTTTTTTTTTTAACTTTTCTTTCCCTGGCTGCACAGGGGATTGTAAGGAATGAAAATGAACCAGTCCAGAATACTAATATCGCTGCTTTGATAAATCGGAGAGATGTTTTAATTAGGAAGAGGATGCAGAGACTTAGAAGAACTTGTTTACTTGTGTAATTTGAAAACCCTGGAAATAATCCTGAGGGGCAGTAGGCTGAGGAGGAACAAATGCAGTTTATTTCTCTGGGAAGATGTAGTCAGGTTCAAGGCCAAAGCTGTGGAAGGCAAAAAGAAAGTGTAACCAGACACTTTTCTGCCTTCTCACTGCCCTATGAATCATGTAGGCCTATTTAAAATTCCACTTTTTCCCTTAAACAAAACCATAAGGCTGTTTTTAGATAATTCCCTCATGTTCACACTGGCCACAGAATTACACGCGGGTTTCTGAGATGGCTTTGTAGGAAAACATCCGTGTGATTCTGTACACACTGGCCATTTTCCAGACAGAAGAGCCCTCAGATGCACTTAGCATGCTCTCAGCTGCAGCTACCTTGAACCTTCTGGCTTGCTTTAACAGTGTAGATAAAGAGCATCTTCACCTGAGCCAAGACCACTATCTAGTAAATGAGATGACCCCATTGGGAAGTGTGAGAGGTGGTGTCTCAAAGTACCCCTGAAGGTAGCTGAAGGAGAGGGACATCAGTATAACTCGTTGCTGCAAGCTGAGTCTCGACAGAAGTGGCTTTGTGGTGCCCACTGCCTGTATCCTCCGATCACTAGGCAGGCAGAGAAGGACTCCCGGTCTCCGTGCCAGTCTGAGCATCAATGGCACGTCTGGTTAAAGGTCCCGAGGCCACAACATCCCTGTGCTTTCATCACTTGCAAAATCTCTGCCAGACTTTGTAGTCTTGATAGGGTGATTTACCATAACTTGGTACTGGCATTGACTTTGGATCTGCCTCTACCTGTTTTCTCTACTGCTTCTCTCTTCTTTCCTCTTTTTCATTTTTTTCCATCTCCTCTCTCTTTATGCCCCCTCTCCTCCTCAGGTCTAATTTCAGGGCATCAGTACAAGGCTTCCCCTGTCTCGCCTCTGCATCAGAGAGGAGTTTCATGCGCCGTTGCGAAGCATCATTTCCTTCTCTCTTGCCTGCAGTGAACTCCTCTATCATACAATGATAAACTACTTGTATTAAACAACAGAAGAAGAATTTTGAAGCAATAAATAAATCATCTCCCAGCAGAGCGTGTTGGTAAACGTGAACAGGGTAAGCTTTAAGCATTTCCAACCTCAGGAGCCACAGCATGCATTAAGGATTTGATCCAACCCCTCCAAAGTCAGTGAAAAGAGTCCTGCAGGCTTCTAGGAGCTTTGGATCAGGTTATGTGATTTCTGGGGATATGTGGACTATCAATATTCTCTTTCTCCCTAGCTGCCTCTGTTGAAAAGCTAAACAAACCTCCTATGTTCTCATTTTTACACTGATCCCCAACTGGCACCCTGATCCCTAAGTGGTACAAGGGCAAGCAGCTACCTGGACTTTTACAAATACCACTAATACCACTTTACTTGCTCTTCCAAAGTATTCATGGTAATATTTCATTTTTGGTTCAAAAATAGATTTAAAGAAAAGGATTAGCACTATTTTTGCTTTCTGTGGCTGGCTGTTAATTTTTGACAATTTACATTTTGACTACATTACTTTCAGTGATAATACTTCAATCAGCTGGAATGTTTACTGTAATTATGAGCTTTGTGAGCTGAAATCCAGACCCACGTTTAGTCAGTAAAAATGTTTGGCATGTGATTTTTAAAGATGATCAGAAAGCTGGGTTTTTTGTTGTTGTTTACTACATGGAAGCAAGTAGTAGAAGCATTTTGAGACCTTTGGCTTTATTCTGTTTCCTTTGTTGTCTCTGGTCGCAGAAGTTGGTTTATTTGGACAAAGGCAGACCTATAGAGAGAGGGCAACATTTCTCAGCAAATCCACTCGCAAGAAAGTGCAAAAGCAATTACAGTAGGTAAACAAGAAAGGATGTTGTAGATCTTGTCCCTTTTTTTTAGCTGGGTGCTAAATGCAAAGCTGACGGGATTATTTGATTTCACCCTTCCAAATCCTACTGTGTGTTATCTTTGCAGAATGACTTTTATGTAATCTTTAGTGTGCATAAATATATGTTAATGCTAAAAATAATGCAATGAAAGCAAAGTGACAAGCATTGAAAGCAAAGTGGTGTCATGCAAACATCATGAGTCTCTGCTGATCTGTTTTTTGGCTTGGATACTGCAGGAAACTTGTTATTCTCTTTCTCCAGAGTGCAGTTCAAAAAAATCTGCTGCTGGATGGAAGATGGACAACACGCTGTTAGTTTAAAGCACTGTAGAAATCTTTGTGTGGTTGTAACGATGGGCTTCATCTGATGTAGCTGGATTTGTCCTGTATCAGGCATTAATCATAGAGCAGGTTGGAGGGACTGCTCACCTCCAGTTCTCCACCCTTATTTTCTTGTATGCATTTGTTCCTGCAGTCTTGGAGCCAATGTGAACTGTGAAGCTCATCACCTCATAATCAAGTCCATGATTGTGAACTGATGAGAATTTCCATCAAAGTCTGTCACTGTGAAACAAAAATGGATGTCCTCCTGCTTTTCCCAAGGAGCCTCTTAGGAGAAGGATATGTAAGGAGTTCTGTAGCAACCATAATAATTCTTCATTTTATTGCAACTTCCATTCAGGGGGGACAGTTGTCCCTCATCTCGCATACCAGATGGTGCCACAGACTCTGTAGTGAGGGCCTGTATCTCTTCAGCACTCCAGTGTAACTCTTTATAACCAGTTAGGAACTAAGTGATATCTTTTAAAGTCAGAGGTAGAGGAGAAAATATACCATGTTGTCTCTCACTTCTGCATTTCAGGGAACACAGAGTTCTCCAGGAATTTTAGAAGCAGATTTAGAAGCACTTATTCCACACTGGCTTAAGTCGAGTTTGTTACTCATTGAACCAATGTGCCACTTGTTTTGGTCCTGCTTGTGGTCTGCAGTGGGCACTGCTACTGCTGCTTCCACGCCTGCTGTTCAGCCTGGCCTGACCTTCCTTCCCTCATCATCATGAGGTCCCAAAGGTAAGCCTAGAACAGGAGAGCATCTACTTTCAAGTGACAGTTATAATTTGTATTTCTGATTGTGGGTTTGTTGTGGAATATATTGAGGTTTAAAGGATTGAAAAACGCCCTCTTTTGAAGGTTTGATTGCACATTCATTCCTCATTACTGAGTGGTATGCAGTTTGCTGTATGGAGTAGCAGTAATGCCATCAATAATATCTAGTGTAATTAGCATTTAAAGATAGGAAATCTGGAATCAGGCCAGCCACGTCCAATTTTGCATCTTGGAAATGATGAACTGCAAAATTGCACATGCATGAAATAATTTCACCTTAGGCTTGGGCAACTTTTTAATTATGGAACGATGGACTTTGTGCTGTGGGAACTGATGGGGGTGCAGGTCCACCTTTTCACGGTCAAGAAAAAAATCACAAATATCTCACTGCACTGATGGCATCTCCACACTCATAGAGCTTTAATATTCACAGCCATATTGTCCAACTGCATTTTAATTCAACTCTGTTTAGGCTTCTTGCAATTTTGCAAATTCTATAAGCTGCCCACATGCTGTGTAAAGTGGTGTCTTTCATTTGTTTGACATTTACGTGTTAGTAGTATTGCTTGAACTCTTGTTCTCATATTATGAATTGGTAGAAAAAGGAGAGATGGATCATTTTCATATTATGCCCTTCATAATCATAAATATGTTAATAAAACTGCTTCTACCTGTACTATAAAGTGAGAATGCAGATTAAACCGTGACTTACAGAAGAGTTTAGCAAAAAAAGGCACAGTCATCTTTTTTTTTTTTTAATTCTTTATGGTGGTTGAAGAGCAGCAGAGAGGGTTGGAGATGTAATGCATTTTCACTTAATTGTCATTGGAATGGAGTTTGTCAGAACACTGTGGGCAAAATACCAGTTCAGTCAAAGTGTTATTTTATCAAAGCTGGAGGGTTTTGCAGAGGCAGATTTATTTCTGGCATCATCTTGGGGGACTTGTGGGTCTGCAGCAGAAAGCAGACCCACAAGCTGTGTTTTATGTACTGACCTCAGATGCAAAGAGCCTTTGTTCAAATCTTTTGCTTAGCATTGAGGCAAAAAAAGAAAAAAAAAGTGCTTAAATTTTGCACTTTGGAGCTGGGATTTCTGTGAGAGCTTCTCATGAAAAATACCCGCTGCGTAGATGACTAGCAGCAGTTTTCTGCTATTGTCTTATCCCAAGTTCTGAGTGTTGTTGATGGGGAGAAAGGAGGAATCCACTGCTCCTGAGAACTGGAAGTCCTGCAGCCTGCTTTTCCCCTGCCTTTCTGCAGGGCTTATGAAAACCATCTTCTTCTCAAAATACCACTTTGCTTAATGTGAAATAGCCCTGATTTAAGGGACATTGATGCAGCTGGAGTCAGGTTGATTTTAGACCTTTCTGAATTGTTTCCTAAATGTAACATAAGTTGCTGTGAGAAATTTACAGCAGGGTGAGAACAGGCCTTTCAAAATGTCAGATTGTATCTGCAAATTGCCATTGCTGGTGATAAACCTACCTGTCAAGTCACTGGCAGTCACAGCCTATTGGTGAATCTGATTTTTGCTATATACCATTTCTTGAATGAATCAGACACAGGATGAAACTAGCAATTCTTTGTCATAATCTCAACAAATTCTTGGGACTGCAGATAAAAGAGAAGCTGAATCTGTCAAATTGAATGTCCCAACTAGTTGAAAACAACCTTGGGGAAATAAAATTATAAAGCTGTGCAGTTAAGTACTCAAATCAGGGACTCTGTAAGCTAAGGTTTCTTCTAAGCTGTTCTTTAGCTTGGTTATGCTTGGGACACAGTAGTCTCCAAACACCTCTCTTGAAAGCCTTGCTTCGCAGTGTGTTGTTACCCTTCCTGGCCGTGTTGAACACACACATGCAGTGTGATGTCTGGGCTTTAATTCTTTCAGCTCAGCCATCGGATCTGAAGAGGGAAGCAAAATTATAGCAGTAAAACTGTATCCTCTGATTCACCTTCCTGTTCTATTTATGATTTTTGCAACTGGGATGAATAAACTCCGTAGTCAGCTTTCAAATGGCCGGGTGCCTGCTGAGCTCGTTTCTCTGCACGTGTCCTCAGAAGAGAATAGTAAATCTGGCTATTTTTGAAAACACTTTGCTGCAATATTGTAATTATAATTCTTTCGACATATTTCGGCTCTAAATGTGATGAATTAGAGGTGAATTAAAACTGGAAAATAATCTTGGAGTTGTACCCCTGAAGGTCATGTGTGAGTTAATTTGAAGTCAATTGCATTAAAATACTGTGAAAAGTATACGAGAGTGCAAAGCCTCTGCATGGGTGACTGTCCAAAACGCCTTGCCCGTCATCTGTCGATGTCGTTTCTTCCTCTCACCAACACATCCAAAAACCATAAAACAAGAACTGCCCGTTGTGTGTGTACAAATGGGTATCACCACTGCACATCCACAAAATGTGTCTGACTTGCAGTAATGTTGCTCCAAATGAGCACTGGTAGAAATGAGCTTGGGTGTCTGAACAGGAGATCTGGGCACATGTAGCTGACCTGGGATTGGGCACAGACTTGATATCACATCTCTGAGCCCCTGCAAAATGGGCATTTGTTTGGGCAGAAGAAACATCAAGATCCTACCCAAACCAGCTACCCAAACCAGGGGCTTGAGGGATTTAAGCAGATAGCATCTTGTATAATGGCTAATTACAATGTATCCACAGCCTAATGAAGAACCAGCCTGAACAGAATTGGGAGGCCTGCCAGCTCAGCGCTGTGCCAGGAAGCAGCCTGGCATTTTAAACCCCATTTTGGTCGTTCTTTCCCACTCAACAAAGCACTTGGACATGTGTTTATGAAACGTTTCATTGTTGTGGGGCGTTAAATGTCCTCGCCTTTGGTAAGTTCCTATCTGCTCTCCTATATTACAGTGCTTCACCTGGTGTGTTGGAGAGGGGAATCATTTGAGCACAGTTGTATTGCTGCAGAAAACTGTAAGTCGTGTCTCTTTAGGAGTGTTCCAAAAGCATTTACACAGACAATGTTCCTGAAGGTCAGTAATAGCACAAATGTATTGGGGATGTTTCTCGGGTATTTAATATTCTCAGATAACCCCGTCCTCTACCTCCCTTGCCTCCCTACTTGTAACTTCTAACAGTGGGAATGGCTGTGGCAAAAGAAGATGGATTTTTCCCCCCTATTTATGATAAACACTTGAAAATGCAACTCACCCGAGAGACACCCATCACACAAGCTCCGAACATCTAAAGATGCTAGAGATTTTACTGAGAGTGCAAATGCTCCAGTGAAGCTGACTTGGATGTTTGTAACAGGAGGATAATTCAATCAGCAGCGCGGGGAAATGCTGCTGCAGCTGAAATTTGCTGCTAATAGGCTGCACTGGCACTTCTTTCGGGAAACCTGGTGGGATGGGGATGAAGGAGAGCAGCTCTTCTAGGAAGTTCCCCTAGTGAAGCTGCTCATCTGTCGGTTAATTGTATCCCGTGTTTACAAGCTGGTTTAACTGAAAACTGTGTAGAACTATCACTTAGGAAGTCACTGGGGTACTGGGAAAGTAAAGGCTAGGAAGTGGCAGGTGTTCCAGCAGTGATCATAGGAAATATTACAGTTCTAGCTAGGTGGTTAGCCAGGGCCTCTCTCCAGTGTTATAGAGGTGTGCCCAGTAAACACACAACTAACCAGCTTGGTCATAATAACATGGAGTAAACACTGATGGGTGTATTTGTTCTGTAGGGATGTGAGCTGGTGTGGATGAGCAACAAAACAGACAATTTCCATGCTTGTTTTTATCAGTAATGCACTAAAGAATGAAAATGCTTCTTTTTTTCAAGTGACTCCACTTTAATCCAGCTGAGAAACAACACCAGGCTTTATTGGTGCAAGGAGACTTGCCTCGATCTTTGCGTGTATAGTGCCTGTTCCGCAAATCGGTAAGAAACTGCAATATTTATGTGACATCCTGAAGTCCTTCATACAAAAGCTCACTCCAACCACACATATATGAAAATTTCCACTACTTTTTGGCCATTAGAGCCTTCCACTGGAAAATATCAGTGAAGGATTGTTCAACTGCAACATGACCTGCAGTTTTTCTTGAACGAAAGAGACATTGATGTCGTCAAGTATTGATGCCTTCTGAAAGATGCAGTTAAAGTGTGTTTTTTATTTACTTTACAGCATCAACTACTGTGCTACCTCAGTGCCCACGAATGAGGTCATCATTTACTAATAACTATAACATAGAAATAACAGATCCTACAGCAGTTTTCAACTTTAGGAGTAACAGAATACTTGTGTTACCTCCCTTCGAATAGCATTTAGAAAATAGAATGACAAAAACATGATTGTGTGTGTGTAAATTATTATTAACTAATGCTTATGCCTTTTTTTTTTTTTTATTGTGACATCCGCAGAAAAGAGAGAAAGGGTGGAAACCCCGTTAATGCCCTCACCTTCTGCCCTGGACTTGGACCTAGTACTGTGAGGTGCTTTTAGACCCACATCAGATCCAGCCATTTGCCTGTGATATATGGCTGCCACACAGGTGAGATGTGATATTTTGCATATACCATGGCATCTCAATTAAACCCGACAGTGTTTTTGCAAAAGCTGCTGAACAGACTATTCTTAGATGAAGAATCTGACACAGCCCACTAATGAGAAGTTTGTTCCTTGCTGCTGCTAGCCACAGTCTTTTTCGTTTGTTGTTGGTTTGTTTTAACTTTGTTTAAAAGCCAAAGAAGTCAATATTGCTAGGCTCTTGCCTTTTAATCTGAAGATTAAATCATTCCCAGGAGGAGCTTCTGTCTCCTCTTGTACATCTGTATACCTTAATAGTCACAGGCCAACATTTTGAAGTGTCTGATACTTCTAAATGCTTTAAATCCTGGGTGCTCATTTTGACATGCTAAAAAGGCTTGATTTTCAGAAAGTGCTGAACCATCTACTATAGAAAAATCAGGTTCTGCCAGCTGGGTGCACAAAACTGCTAGCCAAATGTCGCTGCTTTATGGTAATAGCTTAAAGCTAGAGTCTGTAACAAGGCAGATCATATTTTCTGGAAGTGTTGATGCCATCACTTTGAATTTACCAGCAATCCACCTTGAAATGGAAGACACCTCTGGGGCTGTAAAAAGGTTCAGGAGCTCAGGAGTTCAGACGGACGCTCTACTTCTGCCTCTGTGTCAGCTGGTGCAGCCAAGGCGAGGGCAACACAGTGGCCAGGCAGGTGTCCCATGGGATCCCTGCCTGGGCAGAGAAACTATCAGTTGTGCCATCAACTGCTGAGACATCAGGCCAGCCGACGGGCTGCTTCGTGGTCACCTTTTCCCCCTACGTTAAAATATCTCTAGCACAAGGAGTGCTCTTCCATCCGGTTCTCACCAAGGTAAGTCACTGCATGTCTATTAGAGCCAGGAAAACTGCACTGATTTATGCCAGCTGAGCACCTGACCTTTAAAGTATTCAGTATGTTGAACTCCTCAGTGGCCCCTTATTTCTGAGGGAAAATTCTGCAGCTGCGGAAGATGAGGGACATTGCTGATGGCCTGTCATAAAGGCTGCAAAGCTTCCAAGAGAATAGTGCTTAATTTCAATCACTTTCACATTTAATACTTCATAGTAGAGGTAGTTTATCATGGCTGAGCCTTTGACTAGTTTGCTACTATTTCAATATTAAAGAAGGAGTGTTGTCCTGGAAGGAGACTTCTGCTGTTATGGCTAAGATAGCTGATGATTTTTCAGCTTGAATGTGTTAAAATGAGCAGCTTTTGATTTGTTGTGAAAATTAGCCATTTAAAATAGATGTTTTCATACCTAAGTAGACTTACCTGCATGAATCACCAGGTGTGATAAGCCAGGCAGAGCCTTCCTCACTTGGTGTTCCATGCAAATCTGGAGCAACACTTCATCAAAGTCAGTAAATTTAATTTAAATAAAGTAAATCCAGTGAGAATGAGTCTGGAATTAAGTCTCATGACTGGAAGCAGTTGAGAGACTGCCACTGTGTGATTCTAATGGCCCACAAGAGAGCATGTCTATAAAAATGATAGAGTGGCACTGCTCGTTACGTGCAAGCTCTGAAGGTGAAATAGATAAAGCTCCCTAGCAGAAAGAGAGCGAATCTGTGAGCTGTTTGTAGGACATGTATATGGTGTGAGTGTTGTGAAAACTCCCAAGAAATCATCACCTACCATTGCAGTAGAATTCTGGCCAGTAGGTGGGGCATGGACCTTCCTTGACTTCATGTCCTGCAGGATTCGTATGGGTCTCCACGAGGACTCCACCAAAATGTATGGGCCCAGCTTATTAACTTGGATGGGACGAAGGTGAGAAAAGTAATTGGCTACTCGGCAAGAGGTCGCTTATGGGAAGTGGGATATACATTGGAAAATGCCCGTCACCACCACGGTTCTCGCTAGCTTCAGAGCTCCTGCTGTCTGGCCAGATGGCAGGTTGATTGGTGGCCCAGGCAGCCCTGAAGACTTTTGCCAAGAGTTCACTGGCAAAGCTGTGGTTTTGTATTCCCTTTTTCCTGCCTTCCTGGGATGCAGTTGCAGAAGGCTGTCAGAAAGGCAAAGCAATGCTTATTTGTATGTCCTCTTTTCTGTAAGCAAACAGAGCTGCCAATTAGTTGGATAGATTCTGATTAGCAGATGCTGGCTAGAATGGCTTGGGCCTTGGAAGGTATTTTCATTCCTTGTTTCCAAGCAAAGTAGTATGGAAAAACCTGGTGGCATTCACTTGTGTTGATTTAAATTTAACCTTTATTAATTTTTGTAAATGATGCCTCATTTAGCGTGGAGGTTTATCGCCTGAATTGCGCGAGGCGTTACTGATGCAAATCAGCCTGCCTCCACTGACAGCTAATACTCACCAGTTGAGGCTCTGGCACATGCTGTTTTATTACTTTCTGTTTCTGCTATGATATTCAGATACTGCAAAAATAAAAAGCTCTCTGATGGGCTCAGGTAAAACAGGTCTTCCTGGACATATTTCTTTGCAGAGATGGTGAATAGAAAAGTACTTCCTACTCTTCCTGTTTTGGAGCTCAGAAATTTTTAGGTCTGAATGGGGTGGATTGGCTAGACTCACAGTAGTTTGTTGTTACTGTGGTCAAGAGAGACCTCCAAGATTGATGCGATTCTGGAAAATTAAAGTCTTGCTTTAAATTCGCGAGTGCTGGCTGCAGCTCAGCATCATTAATCAACAACATCGGGGCTGTTGAGTAAAGCTTGTTTGTTGGGTGTTACCAGTGCAGACCCTTCTGTGGGGGCTGTGCAGTCATCTGGACAAAGGGTACAAAGGTTTGAGTTGTCTTCTCCTCACCCATGATTGCTTTTCAGCATGGAAGTTCAACCCTTGCACACTTGGGAGCCCAGTGATTTCAGCAAGTGATAGAGAAGCAATGAGGGACAGCTTTAGACCTCACAACTTACCCATTTTTTTTCTGTGTTTCAGGGTTAAATGCTAGGCCCAGTGCTGAGGTCAGCAGCCCCACAGGAATCACCGTTCCTGACTCTCTCCCCTCTCAGTTACAGCAATAAGAGATTCTTGAAGGTCTGATCCTGCAAACGATATTCCTTAGAGCACTGTGTGGAATTTGAAAGCATCGTTGCCTCTAATAGAACTAGTCCTGAAAGTAAATTTGCTCAGGTGTGTCAGTGTTTGCAGAAGGACGTTTGTATCTTGTAAACTGTCTTGCAGATTTTCAGAGATGGCTTCTGAAGGAGTTTGAGGGAGTGCAGTGGGTCTATACCAAGTACCTTCCTAAATTATTTAGAAGCTTGTAAACTTACTTCACTAAGATTACTACCTCCAGAACGGGTAGCTTCCCAGTGTGCAGCGTCTGGCTGCATGTACCAGGATCCAGTTGCACCCAGGAGGAGCAGCCTGGAAATGTCAGGGTGAAAACTGCAAGTAGGTGCAACTTCTGCAGACCCCTTGACTGATGCAGATGTGGTCCTCAAAGATTTTGCAGTGTGAGGTTTGGAGAAAAGAAGAGTGTCGATGACTAAGATGCTTCTGATTCTTCTAGGTCACGGTGCTATTTCTTGAGAGATATATGTGTGCTGAAATAAAGCAGGTGTTTAGTCCATTTTGATAAGGAAATGTCAGCTTTGCTCTCTGGCACACAACAAAATCAATAAGCTCAACAAAGCGGTGAGTGGAAGAGCTGGTCGAGTAGGCGGAGGGGTGAATCCCCCAGCTCAGCTTGCAGAATAACAGCAGCTCGCAACCGCTGTGCGCAGGAGAGTGTAGCCGGGGTGCTGCCAGGTGCTTGGAAGTGAGTGCGGGAATTCGGATAACTGCCCAGGTGCTTCGCTGCTGATTGGCTGGAATCAGGCACTTGTGCGGTTCAGACAGGAAAAAACTGTGAAATTCAGATGTTACTTCAAAGCTTATGCAAACTTCAAGGCACGAAGTTCTGTAGGGTACTAGGCCAAAAACACTTCAAAGATGCATCTACAGTACCTTTGCGTCCTTCTAAACCCACGGAGCGGATGGGCTTTTAAAGTGAGATCCTTTTGAAGGTGTTCGATTACATTCATTTAAAAATTCCTAGAAAATTTCTCTTTTAGTCTCTGAGTAAATTGAGCCATTCTTTACTACACAGTGAAAGTCAGACCTGTCTTTTTTTTTTTTTCTCCTCCCTTTTTAGCCTCTTCCCTGCTGCTTCCCCTTTCCAGTCCCTTGTAGTTTGGGGGGAATGGGTGGGGAGAGTGCATGATGCAGGGGGGATTTACAAGCCATTTTCTCCTTCTGCAGGGCTGTCTGAGGCTGGATGAGATCACAGTACTGAGGACCCTTATGGACAGGAGGTATGATAGCTCCAAAATTATTTCCTGACTCTAATTAATGTATGATAACCTGATTCTAACTTAGTTTCACCTTCTTCTTCCTCTTCCCCCTTGCTCCCCCCATTCTATTTCTGTAATTTTCAGTCAACTTCTGATATTGCCAAATGTGTGTGATCTCTTCACAAAACCAATTTCTTCCTTTCGGGCAATAGAATATTAAGATTTCTGTCTGCATCTGCAGTAATAACATAAATAAAATAATAATAATAATTCTGGTGGTTTGGTGTGATAATGTAATGGCCACTGCCAGTGTGATCAGCATGAAGATGCCTCTTGTAGCTGAGAAATATTTGTGATGAATGTGGAGCAGCTCAGAGTTTGTTTCTGCTTTTCCATTCCAGGTTAATGTTTTTTTTTTTATCTTAAATGTATTTTTAAGAAATATTGAAAGAGCTACTAGAAAGCTTCCAGTACTTTTAACACCCATATTGCTCACCTGTTTTAACTCCTTGAAAAAAAAACTGATGCTGTTTCCTCACAGTACCTGCTCTGGCTGCTCACAAAGCTGCTGCCCTTACGGTGGAGATGCTGGAGGAGGTGGCGGGTGCTGCTCGAGAGCTGGGCACGTGCAGGGTGTCGCAGGGCATGAGAGGGGCCGCGTGTTGTCATCCTGCTGCTCTGCTGCCTGCCAGCACCGTAAAGGCATCAGGAATTAAATCCCCTCGCTTGCCCTGTGTTTAAGAGCCCGTTCTCCCAGCCCGTTAAAACCCCGTCGCTCAAGAGGGATCCCGTTAACCGCCCGCAGCCGAGCACGCGGCAGCCGCAGCTGCAGGCGGCTTCGAGCGAGGCCCCTTGGCTCGTGCCGGCACACGGGGTCCGTGAGGCCTCGGCGCTGCGGTTGGCACCTCCTGGCCCCGTGCGGCTGTGCTGGGAGGGGGTATTAGGGCAGGGTATGGACCTCTGCACCCCGGCGCCGGGAGGGAACAACTGTTCCCATGGAGGCGGCAATTTCCTCGTAAACCGGCAGCAGGGCTGCGTGGAGGCTGTTTTGTGACAGTGAATAGATCACGCTGAAAACAACAGATGCTGATTTCAATAAAATAATAGCGTTTTCAGGCAATGGTTTTCTGCAACTTCCAAGTGCTTTGCAAGCCTGAATTAATAAGTGGGGGCTGCTGCGAGTTGTGGCGGCGCAGCCAAGGCCTCTTGCACTGCCAGCTTTCAGTGCAGCCCCTGCTCTTCATTGCAGCTAATCATAAGCTCCTTCCCATGCAGATAGCTTAAAAGAAAAAAAAAGTTGGACTGGGTTTTGTGAATGGGCAGGCTCGGAATGAGCCGTTGGAGATGTGTTATCTTATCAGTTATTGAGTCACCCGGCTGCCGGACAGCACGGGATGGTGCTGAGCAGAATACGCTTATGTGCAGCTAATAGAGAGGTTTTTGTCAAGTCCTGCAGCTGGAGGAGGCTGATTGAGCCCTAGGGCTGGCACAGGCAGCAGCAGTGGCTCTGCAAATTTATGCACTGGAAGCCCTAACTCGCTATTCTGCACGCTCAGACGTTCCCTGAAGAGCTCCAGAAAACTAAAACGTAAAATTGAATAGGACAGTGGACTAGAGAGTACAGAATGAGGTTGGGTATTTCTCCCTCAGTAGCACCGTGGCAGTGTATATCTATTTCAGCATCTTTTTATTTTCTATTAGGTTGGAAAAAGAAGAGAAACCCATTTGTTTGGGGGCTACGCTCTCGACACACGGCAGGCTGAACAGTTGTTGGGTAATTAAGGCAGTGCAAAAGTGCGATGGAAGACGATCGGTTTAAAGCTCTGTTATCGCTGCAGGACAAAAAAGCAGCATTAAAAACATTTCCTTTTCCAAGCATCATTTTACTCATCTCAGGGCTTTGGGAGCCCTCTATCCTCCGTGTCCATTGTTTTCTAACGCCTTCTCCTCCCAGCTCTGTGCTGCAGAGTTCAATATCCCGTGTGCATCGGGCTGTGAGATGTCTGGGGAGATTAGGAGAGGTTTCTGCTCATACAAGCACTGTTTTGCAGCCCCTTTTCCTGGGGCTGACACTGATTTCTTGACCTTCCCTTTGGGAGGCAGATCCCCTCACCATGCCAATGGGAGGAGATGGGTTTCCCCGGTGCCACATCCTCCCTTGCCCAGAACGTCAGTGCTGCCCCAGCCAAGCAGATGTCTGTGTGTGTGCATGTATATAAGATATATGTATGTATGTGTGACGCTGGTGGCATGTTTTCTGTTTTGAGATGAAAACTAACTAGTTATGCTCACTTCAGGGCTTGCAGGCTCTTGTGTTCGCTGCACAGTGTGTGTCCCAGCTATTAGTTTTGTCAAAACGCCGACAAGCAAAGGGAGGTGTGTTTGCTGTGACTGCTCTTGCCAGGATTTCTTGGCTGAAAAAAAAAATATATGTATATATGTGTGTGTGTTTCTTTTTCTTTTGCAGTGTTTAGCTGGGATGGTGACTATCACACGCAGTCCAGATAAACTCCAGCCATTGCAAGGTGCTGCTGGGCGCTCACTGTGTATCAGTCCCCCACTGCCCTGCCTCAAGGTCACTCGAGTATTTCATGCCTTGTAAGTGGTTCTCTGTGGCGTGACGAGGAAGTAATGCTGCCCAGACCCAGCACATCTTTCACTTCACTGCTCAGGGTCCTTCGGGTCGGAAACACTTGAATTCTACTTTTCTTCATCACTGGTACGACCAGTAACATATGCAACATGAGTGACTGGGGACAGGCTGCTTTCGATATGCCACCCCACAGCCATTTATAAAACAACCCAATATGCAGTGGCCAGTAGAGAGCACATCCCAATGTTTCCTGTGTCTAGCTACCGTGGGTGGAGAGCATGTTTTGAAATGCAGTTTCTCTTCCGACTCTATTATCACTTCTTCACTTGAAGTATGTGTAGGGGTAGTTTTGTATTTCTCTTCTGCCAGCAAACTTGGCAGAGCTGCCCGTCGCTTTTAAGAAGGTTAATCTGCAGTGTGGGTGGCACCCTCCCTGTGTCTGATGCTTCCATAATTGTCTTGCTCTCTAAGTATATTTTTAGAGGGTTTCTGTCCCATGCAAGGTTAGATTTGGGGGTTTTCTGCATGTCTTGCTCCTGGAGGCAAGTGGTTGGTGTGTGAAACTTGGTGTGTGCTGTTGTGCTTTTTATCGGGCGTCAAGAGGACCAGGCCTGGCGGCACAGAGCGAAACCTAAACACGGTGGATATCCTTTGAAAGCTCTCTTGAGCCGTGGGCTGTTTCATATCTGCTTAAAATCTTGTCTAACATATGTGTTCCTATTAAATTCTTGTCTAAAAATTAGATTCTTTGTAACTGCCTTTCGAGGCTGTTGAATTGCCAGTGCAGTTGCTAGAGCCAAATTGAATCTAGCAAGTCCTGATTGTGATAAGCTGTTCTGGGTTGGCTCCAGTGCCTGACTGCTATCCATCTCGTGGGAATAAAACTAGCAGCGCTTTTGGTTTTGGATCAAGCGAGATATTTATCTCTTCATCTGTGACTGTTGTTTTCTGTGAAAGAACAGACCCAAGTCTGTGTATTCGCAGCACAGTTGTAAATTTTATTACTTTTGTCTCGGTGATTTTCATTGGAAATGGCGAGCAAAATGCTGGGGTTTGTCATCTTGTATGAATTTTACTCAGTGTTTTCCTGGTTTTGTTCTCTAGGGCTAATAGGAGATAGGAAGGGATGCAAATATTTGAAAGCTGAGGTCTTCGGCACCTCTTGAATTGCTTGTACCTATTTTTTTCTGGGGGATATTGGGGATGGTAACAGTGCAAAACAAAGGTGGTGCTCAGAGGCGTTTTCAGTGTGCCTCTTTGTACCATGTACAGCTACGCGATGCTCTCCTGGGTCGACAAATCAGAGGTGGGAAAAAAAAGGAAGCTCTGCCTGGAGGAGGCAGAGATAAGAGTTTCGAGGCACCGTTGCAAATTCTGCATTGCTAATTCCTTCACTTTGTTTGTATTCACGGAGCAAGCTGGTAAAACAAGATGGAATAATCTGAATAATTGTTATGAATAGAAAAACATGCAGCGGGGAGATATAATGATAGATAGATGGCACATTAATGTGCAAGTTGCAAATGTTACCTAAAGGTTATCGTCAGCTCCTGGAACAGGCACTGGAAGTAGCAGCTGTGTTTCTGAAATGAATGCTCAGGCAGGAGAAGAAGTAGGGGAAAAAGAAAAAAACTCCTAAGATCCCAGTTTTCTCAGGGCTTTACCTGCAGACCTTGGGGATTAGGAGGAATTCCCCCATGTGGGTGGTTTGGAAGATGGGTCAGAGATAAGGACTGAAGCTTGATGTCTGTCAGGAGGAAACCCAGGGTGGCGAGTGAAGTGATTTGGTAGGGGAGCCCTGTTCTGCAAATAAATAAATAAACTTTGAGCTAAGTATT
>NW_010589474.1:179474-230336 GCF_000705375.1 Tinamus guttatus
TTCAGCAGTTGAACAGAAAAACTGATTGCTCCTCCAGCCCTTGTGAAGAGGGGGGAAATGCAGATGCAGCTGGGACCATACCATTTTAATCTGAACTTGCAATTTAGCGATGGCACGGAGAGCTTCCTTGGAGGTACCTGAATGTCTAAATGCTGCTTTAAAGAATGTGATAGAAACATAAGTGTTTGGATATTTGTCATTTGTCTCTTGTTCACAGATTAATTGCATATAAAAACCCGGGCAGAGAATTGTGCATTGTAAAATAGAAATGATGGCATTCAGTCCCGCAAAGTTAGATTAGTTTCTTAGACTCTGTTATCTGCCTTGATTGCGATCACACGCATGGCTTAGCCCACGGAGCCCCCCGCTAAATTGGATGTTTTGTGTTTTGTGAGCAGTGATTTAGAGTGTGTTTTCAAAGGGTTTGTTCTTTGGGAATCCGCAGCGGCACGAGCGCCGCGGGAGAAGGGCTTGTCCCACACGTTACCGTCGCTACGCTGGGCTCTGCACCCAGTGCCTGGGGCACTTCTATGGACTTTTGGCTAGCTGCTGAAGTTTAGTGCAAAACTGGTATTATTTGCATTTTATTATTCATTTTATTATTTGTGTTTTCTTATATAAACTTCTTCATTATTTGGATTGCCTTTACACCCGCAGTCACACTTCATTCTCTCTGCGTGTGCATTAAAACCTAGGCAGTTTCCTTTAGTGTTTTCTCCTTCATTTTCCTGGGGTTGAAACAGCCTTGGCTTAACCCAGGGCTTGCAGCTGGGGCTTGCCCTGGGCAGATGTGCAGCGTGTTGCAGGGGCTCTTCCCCGAGCTGAACTCTGCAGCCTGTCTGTCTGCAGAGCTATGTGGGGAAAATGTGACACTTCTGTAACTTTTGCTGGCTCTTTTTCAGCCTTTCGACTCTCCTATAGTTCAGTCTAGTTCTCAGTGATTTTTTTTCTTTAAGGATTATTGATGCAAGAATTGCATTAAGGTCTTCCAGAAAGGGAATAGGTGGCCTGTGGGATTTTCGCCTACGTCTGTAAATCTGAGCTAACTATGCAGTTATTAGGCACTGGAATGTGGAACGTTTCTGCAAATTCTACATTGTGTGATTAGCTGTACCCGAGAAATGCAGACAAGCCAGGATCAGCACTGTCTGCTGGGCCTGGGAAAGAGGGAATATCTTCCAGGAGGGAATTTGGGGCCAGAGTCCTTGTTCATCTTCAGAATGAAGGTAATTTCCCTCTGCTGTCAATGGAGGCAGCCGAAGGAAACGTGTGGAGCCCAGCTGAGTGAGTGCACCCCAAACAGCCCTCTCCTGCTGTTTGCTATATTAGTTTTCCATAAACTTTCATGAAGAGTTTTACTGCTGAAGGATGAAGTAGTCTCACCAGGCTTTAGGTCAATGTGCTCTGCTCTTTTTGTTGAATATTTTGCTGCCAGGGAGCACTGTGCATCTGCCTCCATCTGGGTTTCAGTCTAAATCATAATAATCCCCCCTTCATAAAGCTCTGAATGACCTCTGCTGGTCCCAGCAAAATTTGGGCTTTTTGGAGCTGCCTTTGCATCTCGTAGGCTGTTCCCCAGGCTGTGGAAGCCGGGATCTCTTCTCAGTCTAGCCCTTTCTTTGGGTTATTAAAGGCCTATGTCCAAGCTGCCGGTTGGTGGCCAGTTTCTGAAGTTAATGACTACCAAGTGCTTCAAACAGGTTTATTAGTTACTAGCATGTGCCCGTGGGTTCTGGGAATGCCACAGGCACTGAATGTCACTCGCAAGGCTGTTGTGCACTGAGTTAAGCTTTGCTCTCCTCTCTTTCATTAAATGAAAACTTGAGCAAATAAATGAACATGAAGAAGCTCAATTTGTGTTTTTCCTAGAGTCTTTCAGCTCAAGCTGAGCTCTACCTGAGGAATCATCTAGAGCTCTGATGGCTTCAGATGGATAGAGATTCGTGTATGGCTTGTAGAGAGGAAAATGCTGACTTAAAATTGTCAAGTATCAGTACTTTGAAGAAATACTAAGTTTTGTGAATGGAGGAAATAAGTAAACAAGATACAATATATATATATATACACACACACACACACACACACACACATATATATATATATATATTTATTTTCCTGGATCTACTAAACAGCTGATTAAGTACTCAGAATCACAGTTTCATCGAAGGCAGGGTTTATGAAGTATGTACGCATTTCTTCCCAAAAAGCATCCTTTTCTGCAGAGGATCTTTGGATGACATTTTATCCAGCAACAATCTGGATGTTGGAAGATGATTCCTGAAATTAATCTTCATATTGGAAGCACTGTTCAAGAGACATGTGATGATTTCTCATATGGTCTTTTCTGGACATCATCACCTTTTATAGGTGACATACCTATAATGACACCATTTATAGGTGTCAGCCAGCATCGCAATCTAGAAATTCTTCTCTAAGTAAATATTCCAAAGCAACCATTCAAATCTTTAAATGATGGTCCTGTTTGTAAGACCTGCTTAAGGTTTTCCCAAGCATAGGAAAACTCGCTTTTGACAGGTCTTCCTTAACTTACAAAAGGACCTTGTTCTTTTTAAAAATCTTCTATTACTCTCTAACTGCATTGAAAAAAAAAGACTCTTAAAAATCATTTGAAATGTATTTTAGAAAAATATCACATCATTTATTAGCCTGCGAAAGCCTGTTATTGACATGTGGGAAGTCTCCATTAAAATATTAAATTTTAAAGGCACCAGGAGCAATGCATTAACTCTGACTGCTTGGGTAGGTCAGGGTAACTGTGTTGCAGTGGTGCGTTCTTGTAAGTCTGGTACCATCCTCTGGATCTCCATGACAGCATCCCAGCGCCCGCACAAATCAAAATTAAAATCTCAGCATCTCCAAAACTCTGAGCTCCGGGGAATTTTGCCAGGCTCAGTGAGTTCAGAAGTTTGCATCTGTTGTTCCTAATTATTCCATAATAATTAGTGATGCAAATCCCGCTTGGGGGAGATCTTCCTTGTGCTTTTAGAAACTAGCAGTGGAAGACAGAGCCCTTGGAGCCGAGGTTCAGTGCTCAGTGATGTGATTAGGCAGTTTTGTTGGTGAGGATGAGGAGTGAGCCAGCTGCCTCCCCCACTCCCAGGAACACAAAAAGTTTCATTTTCTGCTTGCTGCAAGTTTTCTCAAGGCAAAATGTGAAGTAGTATCTGCTGCCTAGTGATTTGTAGCCGAGGAATTCTATAATACACTTAATAAATGATCATTTTTGTTTTTGAATACTCAGCTCCAAAGAAAACATGTGAATATTAGAATGATTTCAGATTGAATTTATTTCCAGTTAGTTGGCAGCATTTGGCTGGTAATTCTGTTCTAGATGATCCTATCTCAGATGATGTCTGTCAAATCCGTGAGAGAGGATCTGGGCTGGGATGATTTCAATATTTTCTGTAAATGTTTATCTCAACTTACAAGTTTCTGTTGGAGGCGAGGAAATTATGTATTTTTGTGTAGCTACAGCATCTCCTTAGGTAAACAAGGGAGAATATGAACCATGCAGAAAAGGCGTATGCCATCTAGCAACAGTTACCCTTTTTGTTAGTACAGAAGCAGAACAGCGTGGATAACACTGGAGGACCGTGCATTTTGAAATCATAAAATAAAAAATGTTGTGCTTCTGTTATTCTTGTTCTGGAGAGGAGGTGGCTTTGATTTTGCAGTATGACTTCCAGATGGTGCCTGCACTTTCTCAGCTGGCCAAGTTTTGTCTTGTGTAGAAGTGGCTACCGGGCTTTCAATGAGAGATGTGTTGTTACTGCTGTCTCCTTGTGCCAGGCCACCTCTCAAGACCCTGTCTCTTATTTTGAAGTTCTCTCTCAGTAATGTATAAAGTGTGGATAGGCCCAGAAGCGATCAGCTCCCCGGATTGCATCAGGAGTTTCCTTTTCATGAAATCATGTCAACACGTTTCCTGCTAACCCAGGCGATGTTTCAGTGCACTGTTTGCCTTCACAGTGTCTGCCTCGTGGTGTCTCATGAAGAACAGAAGGTCTGGGGACCTCCCAGGGAGCAGGACTGTCACCAGCATTAGATCAAGCCAGCCCTGACGTGGGAGGCTCTTCCCTGTTCCTTGTGACCGACTGTACTCCTTGGACACCTGGAGACCAGCGTCGTGGCTTTTCAAGCATACCCTCAGCAAGGCCCCTTAGCCAGGAGGGATCAGAGCCCTTTGCCTAGATGCCATGCACCAAAACTCGCGTTTTGGCTCTACTTGGGTCAGAACGGGCTCTCCTGCAACAGGCAAGTGCTCGTGCTCGCTGCTCGCCAGGCTCGCTGTGCAGCTGCTCGTCACAAGGGTATTTCACTGAGGACTGGAGGAATCCAGCCAGCAAGAAACCCTGTCCAAGCTTTCCGCAGTAAGTAGCGGATGCATTTGCAGAGGGTCAGTGTTTGCTGACAAAAGCAAAGTGCAATCAGGAAATCCCTGACCTGGTGTAAGGCTGACCAAAGTTTTGCTCAGGGTGTGAATTGCTTCTGTGCTGCAGAGTTGTAAATCATCTTTTTACTCCTCTCACCATGCCGTCTCTTGTGATTAATTTTCATCATCATTCTTGTAATTGTTTTAAATCTTCTTCTTCTAAAAAGTCCTGTAAATACTGTTTGTTTTTTTTTTCTTTTCCTTTTTGGTTTGATTTTATTTTAGTAAATGTTCTACCCTGCCAACTAAAGAGAAAAACTTTTAAAACCCAGTTGAACTCTAAGGAGCAAGAAAGAAAGTACAAGCAAAAAGAACAAATATTAAATCTCCTTCGGGGTTTTTCAGCCCATTTCAGCCTGCCTTATAGCATTTAAATGTAGATACTGGTGTTACACAATGCGGGCTGCATCCTCACACCTCCTGCTGGCGTGGGAGGTGGATCATGGTATTCTATGCACAGCAGCAACTTCATCTACATCTTACTGGGCTGCTTATTTAATTTCCACATGGAAATACTGTGATTTTCTTCCTTCTCTTCCCTATCCTTGCTTGCTGCTGGCTGTTTTGGCTGTGTAATTAATTGCTGAGGTATTTACTAGAAGAGGCTTTTTGTTTCAAGATACTTGGTCAAACCTTGGCTGTCTTTGCAGAAAAGTGCAATTCCCCAATTAACCATTAAGTGGGGATGTAAATTAAGCTGCTGGACTAATAGATAAATGGAACTGTCACATGTATAATTGCTAGGCAAAGTGGCTGCAGTTTTCACCATTTCCATTCGTCTGCTACTGCATCTTTTCAGCGCCAAAATAATAAATCACTGTTTGTTTAGGGAGAGGTGGGGAGCGCGGGAGGCAGAGGGAGCTGCTGCATGTGCGAAGAGGAAGGAGGGTGGTAGGAAAGCCTTGGTTGTCCTGGATGCTTTTCCAGGGTGCTCCAAGACACATAGGCCAGGTAACTAGAACTCATCTTTCCCTCAGAAATGAACGGGCTCAGTTTGGTGCATGTTTTTGATACCATTTTCGGGTCGCTCAGTGTCGTTTTAGCCTGTCTGCTACGGTGCAGGTATTTACAGCCCTCGATTGCACATTCGTTGGAATACCAACTGGCTGTTTTGATTAGTTAAAACATCCTTTTGGGGAAAACCCAAGATTTGAATTCAAGTTTTGTTGACTATGCCTTCAGCAGAAAGTCATCAGAGTTGCGAATCGGTCTCAAGAGCTCAAGAAGCTATAAATCATTTGAGCTGGTTAGAAAGTTGCTTAAGCTCATTTGTTTACTATCCTAAACTTCTCTATTATGTAGTATTTTATCTCACATATAAAATCACTGAAACTGCTCATTTTCTGAGCAGCTGCAGATCTTTGCAAGTATTTAGTTTC
Source organism: Tinamus guttatus (assembly GCF_000705375.1). The sequence continues at coordinate 185,307 of NW_010589474.1, forward strand.
ATGTTTTAGTTTTTTAGTTTTCATGGGCAAAACTTCTGAGATGTCATGTGAAGGAAACATTAAACATGAAAAGGAAAAGACTTTGGGAGCAGTGTTTGACAAAGTTGCTCAGGGCATTCAATCCCTCAAAGAGGTGTTAGGGAAATGGCAGAGGCTCCTTCTTCAGAAAATTATGCCACTGTAAGGAGTCTCCAGGGCATCACTAGAATATACCGTCTGCCTTTAAAAACTGTTGACCTTTTAGTCTCTCTTCACCCCAAGACTTACAAGTAGCATTGATAAAGGAGTCCTATTCTGGATTGAAATTCCTACTTTTAATTGGGGGATCTCACATATTGCAGGCTCTGACTAGATCCAGCACAGTCACAGATCCAATTCAATATAAGTGAGGTTCTTGGTCTTTCTGCAATACTGCAATTTTTCCAGAAATATTAACAGATAAAGATAAAGCAATTTTAGCTATTCCTCGGTGGCCTGCTCCGTACTGATTTCAGACTCTTCTTGAAATGCTAATATATCATCCTTGCTGCTGTACACTTGCAGCCTGTTCCCTGAAGGGGATTCGAGTTGTCTTCTTAGTAGGAGATTATTTCCTGATCACATTTCTCCTATCAGGGAAGCCATGTATTCAACAAACGACTGAAATGCAATGATCATTTTATAATTTAGCTTTAGCCAGCCATCTATTGGTGAGTGATACAATATTTCAAGTTATTTTAGCTTTGATGAGCAAAAGAGCTCACAAAACCATTAATCACTTGGCGGTTCGTATACAAAGCAAATCAGTGTCTTAGAGCATCTAAATAAAATCCTCTTGACCTAAAATCCAAATGTTCTTTCTATTAAGGTTACTGGAGGATGTTTACAGACGCCTTCATATGTCTACTTTGCTGGACCATTTAATGCTAATCTAGTGTTAGATTACCTTCCTGAAACTGCTAATAAAATCTGTTACATTATGGTGTTTAGCCGAGGCCCTAGGGCGTCGGAGATGGGATCTCTATCCGATGATGAATCATGACTAGGTGAAAACTCAAACCAGATATTTTTCTACATCAAGTGTGAAACATACTTGCCTCTTAACCCTGCCAAACGATGCTGTAATGGAGAGCTATAGAAAAGGTTTGTTTACTCCACAGAAGAGATTTCATCTTTGGATGAGGGCAGAGAAATATATACCCTTGAGCTATATGCAGTGGCAGTAAAATGCTGCTCTTCAGTTCTGACAGGGCTTTGCACCCAGGGAATGCAGATTTCAAGGACTGTCCACAGTGCAACAAGGTAAAGGCTGAGATCTGTCTTTCAAAGGCCTGCTGGTGCAACCAGCCTGGAGAAATCCATATCTGAGCAGAGGCTTGATACAAAGCTTTTGGCAGGGGTAAGTCAACATAACTTTCTCATGTTTCAATGGAATTATGGATGTTAAGCTTATGGAGCAAGTACTGCAGGAATGGTGAGTGAAATGGTCCCTGAAGGACATTTCCCCCTATAGCAGCACAACAGGAAGACTGAGATTTTTCCAAGACTGATGTGAACCATCAGAGCTTTGTGCTCGTGTCATTGATGGAGTAACCATTCCGCATTTATTGCTCGAATGTCTTTTCTTTTAACCACTGACAAACTGTATTTTATAACTATTGGTATTCTTGGATGATTCCTCTGGAAAATGTTCCAGTTGCTTTGTGTAGGGCACTTTTGGGAGGTCTTTGAACACTATGGATTGAGAATGAATGTGATTGAGCTTGACTTTTTGCTACTTAGTACCTTGTGCAGTTCTTTAAATCTGGCCAGTGAGAACAGGAGACAGAGCACCTCCAGGCAGAAAGCTGGGACACCAAACTTGCTTATTTCTGCCTCTCTGTAACTTCGAATTGCCACCAAAAACTGGAAATTATCAGGAGAATAAGGCCTTTTCTTCATGTTTTCCAACTTAGCTACCTGGTTCCTTCTACCTAGCCTCAGTGGGCAGCAGATGAGCCACTCATCTAGACTTTATTTATAAGCACTGTTAGGAAATAGGCATTCCCAGAGCATGATTCACCTGACCTGTTTCAGATGGCTGCATTAGGAGGAGGTGGTGGAATGCACTATTTCTCCCTACCACCAGAATGGGAGGCTTCTATGTGTCTAATTCAGAGGTAGGCGTCTAATCTTTGCTGACATAAATCCTAGCCCATATCCCTTCCTCCCCTGATGTTAGAAGGGACCTTTTCCTCTAAAAGGGCCAACTGATTCAGACTGCAGGTGTGTTTTTTTGGCAGGTGAGGCAGTGCAAAAACGCAAAGCTCAATCCAGGGACAAAGTTTGCCCCCAAACTTACAACAGGCAATTTTCAGATTAAAACCTACATATTTCTAAGGCTTGCTCCTCTTGGAGGAAATATGTCCCTGTCCAGGTACCAGAAGAATTACCCTTTGCCAACGTGGGACTCCAGCCTTCTATTGGTTCCCTTTAGGTCCATGGACTGGGCTCCCAGGTATCTGCCCATACTGCAGTGAGGGGCAGCTCTTCACGTGGCCGCCTTCTGCCACACGCTTGGCTTCAGCTCCCCTTCCTCTGCTGAGGACAGTTTGCCTGGGTGGCCAGACTTTCTGCTGTACTGCAGGCTTAGACTTAGCTGCGAGTCTATTGGGAGAAAAATGAAGAATGAATCAAAAATACAAACTGAAAGGAAGAGGCAAAGAGCTTTGTTTATAGAGGGGGAAGGAAATTGAGGGTTGGTCTAAAAAAAAAAAAAAGCCCGGAAAATGAAAATGAAGATAAACTAGAAAAAGGCGAAGAATTGTTAGACTGGATGAGCTTTTTATTCTCTTGAAAACTCTCTGCTCTTACGAATACCAGTGACCCTTGAAGGATCTCTTTGATTGATTGGAGAACTCCAGCTAACTCAGGAACACAGCTGTACATTTTTCACAGATCCTGGAGACAGACCTGCTAGCTCAGGCTCAGTAGCAACTTGGATGGCTCTTTTCTAACCCTTTTGCACTGCTAATAGGTATTCTTCAAGCTGCCAAAGGAGGGATAATGAAAACCAAGCCAAGGGAGGTCTGAAAACCTCACTCCATCAAGGACAGTGTCTGCTCTATGAATTGTCAGGAAAGGTTTAGTTATTGGCACCATCTTCTCTCCTGGAGGCAGGACAGTCAGGCAACTGAATTCGCCATAAATTTTCCTGTCATTCATCTGCCAGGAGTATTTTTCAGAGAGGCTGCTGTTCTATCCAGGTACTCCCCTTTTGTAATCGAATGATGATTTATTATCCAAGCAATGAAGAAAAATATATTGCCTTGGAATTTATGAATGCATAATGGTATGTGAGCCACAATAATGAATTGCTCCTTTCCCTCCCCTCCCTTCCTCATGTATATTTGGCTGTTTATTTCCATATAAATTTCCATTTATTTATGTCCTCCTAAGCACTTCTTCAGAGAGGGGATTTCCCAGGTTAGGGTGCTGGAGAGTCTGAGATATCCAAGTTAAAGAACAAGCAGAGAAGCTTTGTACTCCCCCTTTGCTTTGCTGTCCCTATTCTTGCTCACTGTCCTTGTCTGAACTATTGCTGTCACATCTCAGGCTCCTGCAAGTGCTGCAGCCTCCACGGATTGTCCTGCTGAGAGGAAGCAAGGGGAGGCTCGAGTAATGTTGCAGATTTGTGTGTGTGTGTATATATATATATATATATATATATATATATATATATGTATGTATAAAAATTAATTGTTAACTTGTTTAAGCAGATTCAGTGACATGGCCTTGGCCTGTCCGGCCCTGTACCTGTTGCAGTAGATGGAGGGTAGCTCTGTGACAGGCAGAAATGACTCCAACTAAGACATACACCCATTTTACCTCCTTCCCACCTTTTTTTGCTGGAGAAACTTCTAGCTAGGCCAACTCTTATGTTTATTTGCAGATATTTGTGTGACACTTGAAAGCTTCTGCAGTTGGTAACTATTATGCTGTGCTTGAGATGTAGATAACAAAATGTATTAGTGTCAAAAGAGCTTCATGGTGGTTGGAGACCTAGAATACGCTGAAATTCAGGACATGGGTATCTAGCATGCAGAAACTCCATTGAAAATCCCAGGCCAGACCATTTTGTGGTCCTTGGTCTATTCAAAGCATTTCACAGGAGGAAAAAGAAATATTGCCCAGAAAAGCTGTAGGGAGCAACCCATAGTTTGGGCGGCTCCATTCAAGCCTTAGAAGGTAGGAGAGGCTTTGTCCCTTTGGGGCTACAGCATGTGGCTCTGAAGGGATTAATAAACCCACTGTATTTCCAAGACTGCTGTGACGAGATAGAATCACAAAAGCCTCTCAGACAGAGAGTAGGACTTTGGCCAGAGGCAGCTTTTCAGTGCTTGGAGCTGCACGCACACTGGCGCTCTGAGCTCGCTCAAGACCAAGGCGGTCTTCAGCAAAATGAAGACATTACTGGAAAAACATAAAACTTTATCCTTTCTTGCAGGCTGCATTTGCATTTGAATGGTTTTTTATTCTTTTCATGCTCATAAAAAGTGTTATATTAAATATTAATATGGTATTTTTCTCCTGTTACTGTACACTTTCCACACACCTGGAAATGAACTCCATTGTAACCACAATACCCCCCTAAAAGAAGACAAAAAGCCTATTTATACTAATGGAAGAATATTGAAAAAGCAGATTTAAGAGTTTTGTATTTCCAGCAGCCTGCCAAATTCCTTGACTGACATTACTACAGACACAGGCCCAGCTATCTCTGTGTTCCTTTGTTATTAAAATGCAGCAGAGCAGCAGGACAGGCAGGGCTTGGGCGGCAGCAGAAAGGACCCTTGCAAACTTGTTTAACAGGCTTGTTTTAGCTCAGAGGGGTTTGCTCTCAGGAGGGGGGTCCTCACAAACATGGAAATTTGGGTTGGTGCCTCTGGATGAGCCATCCCTGACCTCTCCAGCAGCTGCAGCGTGGCCTTCTCCGTGCGCAGGAGAGACGGGAGAGGGACCAGTGAATTCCCTGGAAACTTAAGCTTCAATTTGGAGCAATGCAGAACAGGCAGAAGAAAATTTCCTCATAGGTGTAATGAACTTTAGACACATAATACCTAAAAGCACAGTGATTAGAGTTTTGCATTCTTAATAAAAACCCTACTAAGGTATTTTAGCTGTAGTCCCTCATTAAATTGCTATCTAATCTGAAGGCTTGTCATGGAAATTCTGTGTCAGGCTTCACATCTAAGAATGAAGCCATTCTTACTCAGAGGAACTAACTGATTTGTTTAGGCTTGCCATGTTTATTATGTCAAATTCTTCTTGCCAGTCACTTGTGATTAAGTAAAAATAGGGAAAAAAGTCAATTGCATGGTCCTGGTTCAGTGGTTTGTGTTGCCTGCCAGCTGACTGATCTTTCCAGGTTGACCTTAGACCGGAGGGAAGAGCTGAAAGACTCAGGACCATCCCAGCCTGGTGCACAGGAACTGCTGATTCAGGTAAGCTGTATGTTTGGGTTGCACATGTTAAGCTAACAGCCTGTAGTATTTACACGACTTGCCTAAACGTTTAAATCTATTTTGTGAGCAAAAGGATTTTAAGTTAATTTGTTTTGTTGGGAGAATTATTTAAGCAAGTTAGCATTTTGTTGACAGAATTATGATGAAGTGCGCATTGTCCGTGTATGCGCTTGAACAGTTAGCAGATTGCATTTTCTCCACAGAACGAAGTATGTGCCAGGACTGTCAAACAACACAACCCTATTGCTTCAAGTCACTCTGCTACCAGAGTGAATCCCAAATCTTTTGTCCCCAAAATGAACTCTAGCTGTTAATTATTATTTGTTGATAAAGAATGTAGAGCCAAATGATCCTCTTTTGAGAACTGATAAAAATATACATGTGTAATTATATATAAACACACACATGCACATATACATATATATGTATATATATATGTATGCATGTATACACAGACACACACATCTGTGTAGCTTTGTTGTCAGAGAGATAGTGTCACAAAGCAAGTGTCCGGCAGGGAAGAGAGCTGATCCAAGCTGGGACTGGGATACCCAGACGTGGTCTGGGCATCATGCTCCCGTTGAGAGTACCAGGAGGAATTACCTGGTGTAGAAATGTAGACCATGAGGGCTGGGAGTGGTGTTTCCATCAGTGGTGTTTCCAGCAGGGGTTCAAAGCAACCCCCTGCAAGTTTGGTACAAGCACATGTGAGATGCGGTAGTTTTGCTGCCTTGAAGAACTGTGTCATGAGGAGAGGTAGCAGGTGATGAGCAAGGAGAGGACATGTTGTATTCAGGTCATTATGACTGAGATGGAATGAAATGAATGCATTTGTTTGAAGCCCTATGGGGAAACACCTCTCAGACCTAGATCTGAGTCTGGTGGAGCACATAAGCCATACTTTCCTTTCGGACAGGGACAGATGAAGGTTGTCCTCTGTGAGCTGTGTGCCCATTAGAGATGGAAATTCCAGTTATATACAGACTTTCAACACAGTTGGGCTCATCTGAAGCCCACTGATGGCGTTTTTTTTGCTGCTAAAGCATGGCTCAGTTTTGAAGGTGGTGGTTGGAGTGTCAGTTCTCCACACCTCTTGGGTAGTCCTGGGAAAATGATGGAAAAACGTGTGTGTTTTATTCTGAAAAAATGCCATTACACTTGTATTTTTATTTTTCAAGCAATCTGCAATGACACCAAATTCTTACATTTTTCCCTTTCCCTGTCCTCCTTTATGCTTTTTGGAAGTTTAAAGCCAATGCAAGGCAAGAAAATATGAAATAAAGCTCTGAAGAACGATGACAGTGTCACAGGGTAGCACCAAAATTCATCCTTCTAATATGTTTTCATGTTCATTCAGGAGGAAGTGACCGACTGATCCCCGAGTTCAATTATACCATTTAAAGTACACTGGCTTTCAGCTTAGCTAATTGCCAGAGAAGCCAGGAGGAGAGGAAAGCAGTCCCTTTTCCACAGTGTTTTGTCTCAGTATTCCAGTGAGTGGCAGCGAGGTGCAGGAAGAGGTGGAGCGGGGAGGGAGAAGCGAGGTTAAAGGCGTGAGAGCTGTTCCTCCTAATGAGGTTTGTCATTTACAAGGGCATCATCAGCCCGGTTCCCCGTGAGGAAGCGCTCCTGCCAGGCGCGCTCTGCGCGGCCCCGTTTGCACGTGGTTTTGCAGAGCACCAGCTTTTTAAGACATGGCCCCATGCCCGTCGCTCTGGATCTTGGCTGGCCATGGGCTGCCCCAGCTGGCTGCAGCCTCTGTGGTGTCACCAGGTGACAACCTTGGTCTGGCAAATCAGCCATGCCGGTGTCCCTCACTGCTCAGCGCGTTTGCTAATGACTGCAGCGTATGCGAAGGGTTTTCCAAGCTGCTGGGAGCCCTGTTCCTCCTCCGGGAGCTGAGTTGTGATTGTCAACGCCGTGATCCCGATGTCCTTCATTGGCAGCACTGCAGCAACATCAGGCCTTACAGTAGCCGCTTCCAGGTCAGCAGTGGAGCCCCAGGGGGACCATGGTGGTGCTGGGAAGCCCAGGGAGAATGAAGCAAATTCAAAAAAATGAGGCATCTTCACTTGTTTATTCAGTAGAATCCCAAACTAATGGAGCTGTCGTTATAACCTGACAGGTAGGAAACAAATAAAGGGGGCAAGATACGTGACTCGAGGTAGCGTTTGTTTGCAGCTGTTTCGTTATTCACATGAAAAAAAAAAAAGTGAGTGCTGTGAGTGCAGGGGCTCCCTTATTGCAGTTAGGGGGAAAAATTCACAGTCTGCACAGGTGACCATTTCAGAGCAAGACTGGAGAGCTTCTCTGGCTCTGAGTGTTGAGTATTGCCCCAGGAAATTTCAGGTGCTTCCCTGACTTCCCACACTACTTCCCTGAACACACCCGCTTAAGGATAGCACCCAACTCCCCAGCCCAAGACAGAAAGCTGTAAATGCCTCTTTAGATAACAAGTATTGATGTCTATTGATACGGATTGTGGTCGGTAGGTATTGATAGTTACGAGTATGTGTTGGTATCAATATCTATTGATAGTTATCATTACGTTTTGATATTGATCTCTATGGCTAGGTAAGGAAATGAGCAAGCATCAATGGCTGTCAGTATCAGGATGGGTGGATGTTGGTATTGGTTGATGCCTACCAGTGCCTGCTTTTCCTGCCCAGCCTTGCTTGTCATGTCATCTGGAGCTACATCACTTGGAAAGGGACACGGGTGCTGGAAGCAGGTTCAACTTTTATTAAAACAAAATGTATATTCTGGTTCATCTTTAGCTTGGTTAAGGCCCCACTATGGCCAATGCAGGAAGAGATTTCGTACTTCATGACCTAGCTCTCTTTCCTGAAGTGAAGGCTCAATTATTTCAGCTGGAGGGGCAAGAGCAGCAGTGGGAGCTTGTTTCCCTTTTTATAGCCTCACAAAAAAGCCTGGGGATGGTGCTTAGAAACAATAGGGTTGACTCATAAGAGGTGACGGTATGTGACTCATAAGATGTAGGATTATTCCAGAGCCTTAGAAGTACATGGATGTGTGCTGACACCTGTGCTAGGAGGGTTACGTTTGGTACCTGGAAGCAGAATTACTTTCTGTGGGTTTTGAGATGTGACTAACATAAAATCCCTGTTCCACAGCATTGTGTATATGACTTATTCAGTGGCCTTTCTAAAGTATCCCCAGCCTGTGAGGCAGTGCAGCGTGGACGCCGCTCCCTGCATCCTGTGGTTCAGGCACTTCTTCGCCCCATCTCGGAGGCACAAGACCGGCTGGTGGGAGTCTGTAGCTTTTTAATGAAATTGCTAGAGGAGACCTGGGAAGGAAGTGTCCCAAGGGAACAACTGGCCTGGGGAAATGCACAGCTAAGGACTGGGATTTTGCGCTGGATGGAGGCTGGTTTTGAACATTTGCTCTGGAAATAAGGGAAAACCTGTTCAGAAGGCTGTGCAGAGGACGTCACGTCCCCAGGATCACTGGCCTGTCCTTTGGAGCATCTCTGTTAAGTGCCACATACTCCTGGGTGACAGAGACAGGCGTTTCCATTGCTGCAGCCTCTCCAACGCACCGCTGTGATCAATTAGCTGTCCGGCCCCATTAGAGGAGACACTGTCATCCGGTGAATGTTGTCCCTGCAGCCGGACTCGCTGCCGCTGCAGCCACGAAGCTGCATTTGCAGCAACTCGTTCCCGGGTGACAGCGAGGAGAGGCGGCCTGATGGGATTAATGACATGAGGCCACTCGCAGGACTCTAGGAAAGTATCGATCCGTTTCCTCCATCCATGCGTTATTTTCCTGGATTGTAACCAATGCCACCTCTTAAAGTGAAGAAAGCTCTCAGGATTAAATGTGCCGACGCTATTTTCAAGTGCTGCAACATGTAGTGGCATCCTGTCCTGCTAATTTGCAGCTCAGAAATGATAAAGATCTTAAAAGAAGAGATTGGGATAAAAGGGAGCAGTTCATTCATCTGAAAAGGTAGCAAATGTTAGAAATGTCCCCATGTTAGAAAGCACAAGAGGCCAAGAGCTTGTCCTGGGGTGCTTGACAGAGTCCCATGTTCATTCTTTCGTGGTTATACCAAAGGCAAAAGCGTGGAAGAGATTTGGCCAATTTCTGTTCATTTTTAGTTGTGTCTTAACGTACCTTTGGAAATATGTGATGGGGAAAAAAAGTGAACTTTCTTGATGTGGTGAAATTCAGATGTTGTGGAAGTAAAAGTCAGTGTGGCTTTTTGTTTCCCGGTTGAAACCAGTATTAGGAATATCTCCATGTGTCACTGGGATGTTTTTTCCATTGCCGATGAGTATTTTTTTGTTGTAGTTTTAAACTTGTGAAGCAGTGCTTTTCCCATTCCCTTGTGGGACAGCTTTATAGCCACTTTGGGACCTATTTATTTATTTTCTTTCAGGAAGATTTTTGTGGTGTTTATTCCACATTTTTCCGAGCTCAATACCAATCCATCATTCACTATCAAAATTGGCTAAAATGCGGGGAGGTGATTTCAGAGAGTCACCTTTTGAGAACTGAGAGTTGAAAATTTCAACAAATTTGAGAATTTGATGAAAGCAAGCCACAGATCTCTGGTCTTGTGCAGGTTCCAGCCCCATGAGGAAGGAACAGCACCGCAGCAAGCCCGACAAGGACTCGGCTCCTGCTCTTTATGGAGGTGGCGGGGAAAGGCAGCAGGATAAAGGTGGTTGCTTGGCAGTTCCAAGCACATCGTCCTTGGCTGCGGCTTTTGTTTAGTGCTTCTCCGTCGCCGTGGAACAGGGCGGGAGGAGGAGGAGGAGGAGGAAGAGGAAGCATCACTGCCTGCTGCGTAAGTGCCTTCCCTCCATCACAGCTCCTCTCCTGTCCTGGATGCACTGAGGTTTGGAGGTGGCACGTCCTGCCGTAAGGATATGGAATTACTTTCATTGCTAAATGAGACTGCTGCAAATAGGTGACAAGGTGGATGTTTGACTTAAGCCAAACAGTTTTGGTTGCTGTGCAGGACGTGAGGAAGGGTCTGGGCAGCTGGGCAGGAATCACCACAACGCGTCCCACGGCACTTTCTTGTACTGAGGTTTCCTGGAACCTGCAAGTCTGTTTTCAGTTGCTTTTAATTTTGCCAGACGTTAATTGCTTGGTTTGGTATTTTTCTGCAAACACAGCTGTGGGCTGATAATTCAAGATTATTATTATAATTTTAGGGAAGTCACCTGGTTTTTGGAAGCAGGGTGCTGAGATCTATTCATCGTTCGGTACCTAGCAATGAAATTCCAGAAATGTTTTCCTGAGAAATTTGTGTCCTGTTCAAGTGCAGAGGGGGGCCGAGTGAGAGGGGGGATCAGGCCTTAGTGCGAGAGCCCTGTGCTCAGGTGCTGCAGCCCTGAAGGTGCAGGAATATTCATCCCTTTAGGCTCTATTGATCTTCCCTCTTTCTCCCTTTCTTCTGTTTTAATTTTTCAAATGCTGAAATAAGTGTCTTTGCAAAACACACAGTATGTTTTCCATATGGTTCTGCCCAGTCTTCGAGTAAATCACAGCCTAAACTTGGGAATGCTGCATCTGTCCCTAGCTGTAAAGGGGGCCTTGAGGAGTTTTGCCTCGGTGAGCTGCTAGCTTCTCCTTTCGTGCAGACACAACACGTGGGGCTGCTCCTGCAGCGCCCTGCTCTGCACCCAGCTGCAGCCGGTGGGCGCATCCTGATGGGAAGGGCTTTTTCCAAAGGATTGTTAGTTTAGATACCTGCAAACTGACCACACGGTGCAGAATGAAGCCCCGAGAAAAACCTCCCTGCTCCCTCACGGGCAGTGCGCATGGCAGTAGCTGGCCCTTAGCTGGCGGTGCCAGCGGGCGGCACGGCCGGGGGCCGCTCTCTGCGTTGGCATTGCAGGGCTGCACGGGGCCAGGGCTGAGGCCAGCAGTCACTGCCACAGGGGGCTGGCCCTTTGCAGACCTGTCCCTGTGTTGTCCCAGGGGTGCGGTGCCGTGGAGGACACCCGGATCCCGGCACGACGCAGGATGCAGAGCAGCAGGGAGCAACAGGGGACGCAGCCAGCATGGCCCTATGAGTTCCTGGAGCTGCTGGTTCTGTAAGTGGTCTTTGCTGCTAATCATAGAGTCGTTATGGCTGGAAAAGACTTTCACGCGTGGGAACAACCACAGGGTTGGTTATTGCACACGCAGCAGCAGCCCAGAGCCTGCTGATCAATGGATGAGCTTGGCTGCTGGGGCGCTGAGGGACAGGAGCGCTGCCTTGACCCAGGATAACCCATGTGTCTGAGCGACTGCTGCATGAGGAGATGAAATATCAGCTCATATGTCTGGGATTTCTTATCAGGTACCTCCATTTGCACTACTGCCCGCTCCCAAACACACAGGCAATATTTTATTGCCACGGTTGGGTTTGGCAGGTAGCACTATCAGTGACGCCATCTGTGTCCCCTCACTTATCAGCTGCAGTCAGGCTCCTCCTACCATGCTGGAGATCTCCCTGGTTAAGGGAGAAATAAAGCTTTAATTGCACACTCCTAGTGGCACCGAGGCCCTATCAGTGTGCACAATTCTTGCCGACTCCAGTTCCCTGCTCCAACCCCTGGGCTGCTGCAAGCTCCTTTCTCCAGTTTGCTGCCCCAGGCATTGCACAGGGTGAGCTGCAAGCCACAGGACAGTGCATATAGCACCCTTTCCATTTTCTGATCTTTTCTGGTGAAAGTTGGGCTCAAATGTCCCATTTTTCTGCTGAGTGTGGGCTACATAGAGAGCAGATGGAAAGGATAAAATTCTCCATTTAGATCGCATATTACCTGCTCCTCATTATAGTGCTTTGCCTGCTGGACCATGCAACCTCTTGGGCCTGTGATTAGTTCTCTCCAAGAGCAAAAAACTTAAAGGCAATCAGCAGTTCAATGAGGACGTTGCCCACGTTGGCTGGCAGTGCTGTGCAAGCTTGTGCCGCTGACTTAGCTCTTGCCCTGTGAACTTGAAAGAAGGTGCAGGTCTCATCACTTCACTGTGATTTTAGTGTCCCCAGGCTGCTTGGGAGGCAACGTGGGCACAGCGTGAATCAGCCCTTGCGAAATAAAAGAGCAGAAGTGACATGGGGGTCATGCTTGCGAACCCTGCTAATGCTCATAATTGCCTTTCTAGTAGCTAGAACAGCAACGAAGAAGAAACACTCTGCTTAAAAGCTGAGAGGGAAGAGCTCCCTGAAAGCAGCATTTTAATAGAGAAGGCTGAATTAAATGTGAAGGAAATTTTACAGTAATTCTCTCTCAAATTGTTCTGGGCATGTAAATAGTGCATGGTGCCTATTAGCCACATAGGAGTCTTTGTTGTAGACTGAGGAGCTTCAGCGGAAGTCCCGCCATACATGGTAGGATTATACCCATTGAGGATCAGTTATACCCATTCTACAGGTGTAGATGCATAATAATAGATGATTTCACTTGTTTTACTTAGTAAAAGTTGTAAGGTTTTGGCAGTCTGGAATCCTTCCTCTTCCCAGCAACATTTTCTGTGTCTCCCTAGCACAGGGGCACACCAAGCATTTTGTCTGGAGATTATAGGAGAACACAGGAAAAGTGGAGGGTTTAAACTCGCTAACTAGAAATCCTACCTCCCTGTTATCTGGAAGACCCTTCTGCTTTGAGTTACCTCAGCTACCAAGCTCACAGAAAAATTTAGAGAATATATATATATGTGTGTATATATATATATATATATGTATTTGGTATGAGTAGCAATGGGCTTTTCTGCAGCATTTCTTACACATTCCCCTGAAGCATATGAGACCCATCAGCATTTGTTTGGAGTCACGGTGGCACTGCTCGGATCTGATGCTTAGGAGCTTTGCTCTGTTGCCTTTACAGCCCACAATGGATTTGCCTAGAGAAGAGCACTGCATCGACATATATTGAGGTGTGACTCCAAAATGCTGCGTTTAATATTGTCAAAGGCCCCTGGAAAATAAAAGTGGAGTGTGCATCCAGCCTGTTCCCCTGACAACTGCACATTCATTGGCTAGTGGTACCTTTGGGCAGGTTACAGCAGGAAAATGAGCTTAAATATATATAGGTTAAAAGTACTAGTGTAACTACGTAAGTTTCCTGTTTGGGCAGTCCCTTTTTAGACAGGGAAAGGAGGGAAGCAGTGGTGAGCAGAACAGCCTGGGCATTTGCATGTAAAAGGCTGTAGCTTCTCAGCGTGGAAGATCACCCTATTTTATCATCCTTATTTGTAACTCGGCCTGTGTTTGGTGAAGAGACTGGTGCAAGTGAGGCAGAGGAGAGGATGCTCTTAATGGTTGGCTCCACAACTGCATTAGTGCATGTAATTATTTGGAAGCAGATATGATTGCAGCTATCTTTGTAGTCCTAGGCAATACCGAACAAGTCATCTGCTAACAGGGACTGTACATAGGGAATTACTTCAGCTATGTGGATGACTGGGCACTTATGTATATAAATCTGCAAATGTGGAGTAGGTTGTGAAATTTATGAACGCTTTAGCCCTTATAAATTTTTATCAAGTGTGGCCTTTAAAACTGAGGTTCTTTATTAGCCTTACATGCACATTTTCTTTATTGTTAACCCTCTGCTCACCCTTTGGCTCGCAGGGGAAAAAAGAGAGAAAATAAATGCTAAAGAAAAGGGAAGATTTAGCTCATTGGATAAATGTAGTTTAAGCAGTGTTAACCATTGATTAAGGCCTGATATTAAAGATTATATAATTCTGCTGAAAGGAATTTGATGGAGAATGTTCCCATTAAATTCTAACTGCCAGTATGGATAGAATAAAACATTTATCAAATAAATCTCTGTTTACTAGAGCTAGGATGAAAATCTATTACTTGACATAACGGTGCTGCGATACTCTGGATGCACATGTTGAGGAAGGCAAGAGGAGCTGGATCCTTTCCTCCTGCATCTCCGTACCTTTTCTTCCCTCTTTTCTTGGTTGGGATGTCCTCTGTCCTCCCAGGCTTGCTTTCCTTTTGCGGCATAGAGACCTTTTCTCTCTTTCTCCTTTTTAAAAGAAGGAAAAGTTGCTGTTAGGATTATGTCCTATTACCTAAAGTGCTTGTTCTGCTACATGTACACGTAAATTTAATTATATCGGCTGTATGAAAGATGCATGAAGTTTCACTTTTGGGAAGTATGCCAAAGACATCTTCCGAATGTGGAGCTGTTTGATGTAGGCTTCTGCATGGTAATTGAATTACTGATCAAGTGCTGTATCAATGAAATAATCTTGGTAAATTCTGTGTACTTAAATAACTATAGCCTTGAGGCTCTGGTAACTGGAGTAACCCTGTTATTGATTTTTTTTTCTTTGAATATGCGTATTTTACATGTTTTAATAAAAATGTCCTGCTCTAGCTGTTTCTATGTCCTTGAGAATGGAGGCTTTTTTTTGGTCTTGCATGAGGGATTTTCCTAATGCTGCTGTAATGCTGCACGGGGTGGCTCAGGCGTCCTTTCCATGCCCCTTTGCTGCCTTCCCCCCAGCCCTGGGCAGTCCTGCTGCAATGCTCCTGCAGCAAAACACCCTTCTGCCTTCTCTCCTGCACCTTGGGGTAGGAAAATAGGTCGTTCTTGTTCTGTTTTCATTCCTTTTTGTACAAAACATCCTTGCTTTAATTCTCCTGGGGGGTTGTGAGCAAATCCATCCCGTCATCTCCATTGCATCTCTCTAGTCTCTGATCTGCCCTGCATGTCCCCTTTGGACTGTCAGAGGGACTTAGGGTCAGAGGATGAGGGCGGGACAGTAGCAAGTTTTATTTGGGTTTGGACTGAATTGCTTTGACTTTTCCCTCTGTTCTTGGGTGCTGATTTTTCTCCTCTCCAGGAGGCTGCACAGTGGTTAAGCTCTGATCCAGAGGAGCAGTTAAATTGGCAATCTGCACAAGATTACCATCAAATTCCACACAAAGCACAGCTAAAGAAATAGTGAGTGTGACCCTGGGATCATTTCCCATGTGAGCAGTTGCTGAGGATGGCCAAGATGGCAATGCACGATGCAGTATCTCCCTGAAGATATGGCCATGCAACCAACCCAATTATATATAGGGCTGTATGTGGTTTGTAGGGGATGAACTTCAGCAGAAGTTACTGTGCAGGCCTTTATTATGGAGTCAGTCTGAATCTTACAGTAAAATCTGAGCATTTATTTACTCTGCACTTTCCCTGGGGCAAAGCTGTTTGCTTCACCTTCGGCAGTGGTAGGCATGACTTATAGTATAAATGGCACTGATACGAATGGCTGTAGGTCATTCAAACTCATTTTTGGACATAAGCATTATTATAAGCTCCTAAGAAATGGCATCGGCAAGAAAAGCAATCTGAAACAACGGGCTCAAACATCCTGCGGGGAAATGCATGATTTAACGGCACAGTCAATTCCTTCTGGCTTTCCGGAGGCCGAAGATTTGAAACCAAATGCCCAGCTTGCTTGAGCTCTGTCACTGTTTGCTGCTCTTCCCAGTCTCATCCCTGGTGGCCTGAGCCAGCAATTCCTTCCTGTGCCAGTCAGGAGGCTTTCCAGGGAATGTCAAGCCCTGGTGCCCTGCTCCAGAGATACGGAGTGGTGAAGCTGGCTTTGCTCCAAGGTGGGAATAGTGCTGGGGGGACACACTAAGAGCTTGGCTTGGCCATGACCAATGTAGGGGCAGTTGAGCTATGGAAACAAATAGATATCCTTGGATCAGAGCCTGCATGATCCCAGCAAGGATCCCTTGGGATCAGATTGTTGGCAAGCAGGAGCAGCCAACACTTTGCTTCACAGGGTGCCGGGGTGTCCTTTTAAGCAGCCACATCTGTTACCACCAGAGGACTGGTTATTACTCTTATTTTGTGGACTTTTGTCATTTTGAGCCCTTTGCTTTTATTTATTTATTTAAAGAAAAAGAAGCAGCAGCAAAATAAGCAATTTTCAGCCATTACTATGCTTCCATTTGCTGCTTCTGGCCACATCTTTGAAGACTTGTATGCAAATCCCCCACTAGCAGAATGAGCTCCTCGAGCTCCTTGTTGCTGACTGCTCATCCTTGATCCTTATTCAGGCTGATGTGTGAAACAAAGGAAAGGAAAACGCTTGATTTCCTTAAACTCAGATGACCCTATGAAAGAGAAACTAGAAACAACTTGTCTGCATGAGCAAACACGGTATAAGTACCCTGAACATCATTTTTCAGATTGCGATCTAGCAAGCTGAATTCTGCAACTTGTTTTTTCCCTTTGATGTTGGAGGCAGCAAAAGGCAGCGTTTGACCCCCACATTCATAAAAATACCTCTGTAGCTGGTCCCTGGGCACAGGTGGCCGTTTCATCCCACCTTTCCGTCGGTGCCACAGGCAGGGAGGGATGTGGGCGCTGCAGCTGCTGTCTCTCTCCTCTGCATTAGCTCGGTTCAAAGCAGCAGGATTATGGTTTGGGACTGTCACCTAAACTGGAGGCTGAGGGCAGCAACAAAGATGCATTTATGGTTATTTTTATGCAGAGCTGTGACCAGTGAGATTTTATGTGTAATGCGTTTTGCCAGGAGTGCAGACCTTAAGGACCAGTTGAACTACCCTCAGGTTCAGCAATATTGCCTCTTCCTTTTACCCTTGCCTTCTTTCCATGCTCAGTACTTGCATTTCCCTCCCCTCAACAGCACAATCTGGCTCCGCCTGCACTGAGAGCCCAGAGGCCAACTCTTTATAAAAGAAGAAAAACCCTTCCACAAGATGCAATTTTAACAGCAGCCAAAGATCTGTTTTAAGAGAGGCTTCTCAAAAGCTCTTTAAGATCTCCACTCCTAATAGCAAATACTCCATGGTATTTCCCATTGCCTGCTACCCTGGAGACCATCTAATGAACATATTTGGTTATAAAGTCCCATACAAGCAATCCTCAAAATGTTTTCCAAGGCATATTTAAATCTCTAGGGAAAAAAAAAAAAGAACACACGTGCACACAAAAGAGACCTTAGCATGTGATGTATAAGGTGTCTTTTCTTGGAGAGCATTTAAACTAAGCAGTTGTATTCAGAAACCTGGGTGAGCAGAGCCCTTTAAGTTGCCGGTAGGTTGTCCATGGAGAATCCCATAGAAAATACTGTGTGGCAGCGGCTTTCCTCAGCAAAATGTAGCTAATGAGACCACTTCAGCTCCTCCTGCTCTTATGGATGTTAACTTCATTGTTGCAGAAATAAATAAGCAGGAGTGGGAGTGTTATTGAGTAAGCCTAGTAAACAGCTTGGCTGGCCCTTAGGGAGAGGGTCCTGCTGCAGAGTCCAAGTAGCAGAAATGGGTGCGCGTAGTGAAGGGGAGTGATCATTATGGGCTTCATTTCACGTAGAAATTAATAGCTTCATTTTCTATTCCTTACTTGTGGCATTAAAACTGTAACAAAAGCAAATAATCTGTTTTTTTTAAGGGGCTGAAAAAAGGGGTGGGTAGTGGAAGCTTGGGGCACGTACAAGGATAAAAGAGGAGGAGGTGGCTGTCTCAGAAAAATGTATGCAGAAGGACACAATATAATACAGAGAGAGAAGAAACATTTGCTATTTTTCTGACCCTAGATGTGACTCAGTAGAAAAACCTCAGCTAAATGTTTACTTGACTCTGTGTATGTTTTTAATACTTTCTGTTTTTGCATATCATTCCTCCTTGCAGCTGTGAATCAGGGGCCAACATTGCTGATACACTGGAGAAGATCAGCACCGTAGCGGCACCGTGCAGGAAAGACCTGGAGGTGAGTGAAAGGAAGCAGATTCCTGAGCCAGGGCATTTCCCCCAGGTGAGGGAAAGCTCAAGAATCGTGAGGTCATCTGTAGGCATCCTTGGGATTTTCTGAAGTAGCAGGTCCATGATGTTGGGAATGGACATATATATCGAGGGCTCGGGGACAGCTGATGGACATCCTAACCAATATCAGGGCGCCTTTTGGGCAGTGCCATGTTTGGCCCTGAAAGCTTTGGCTCCAATCTCTGATTTGCAAGGTAAATCAGCTGCTTGAAGCACCAGAAGATTTTCTTTAAATTCAGTGAGGTTAAAATTTAGGACCCAGCCACTGGTTAATCAGTTTCAGTAACTGTTGATCAATACAATATGTGGCTCTAGTAATAGATGCAGGCTAATAACAGCTCAGAATCAGTCTATCTCCGTTCTTTATTTTGTGGCTCTAGAAATTAATGCAACTTTCCACTCACTAAATGCTATCTTATCACCATCTTCTTGTCAACGCGCTTTACGTCTGGAGTAGATACATGTGCAGAAGTGTTATTAAAAATCTGGCATCTTCAGAGGCAGACATAACAAGAACAGAAGCAGTCATAAGCATTTGGCTTTTTAAGTACAGCCCTCACAAATACACCTCTCAAACAGCATTTTGCTGTAAAACCGTAAACCATGGAGAAGTGCAAACTTCACATCTCTCCCTAGGTAATGAAAAGAAAAGAAGGAGAGAAAGGAGGCCAGTCAGATATGACAGCACGTGGTAAATGATAGCTGATGTTCAAGGCTTTTAATATGGTAGAATAAGGCAAATCCATCATCGCCATCCAACAAGTAATCTGGCCCAAGATGGGCTAACTGGGGTCTTGCGACATGTCTGAAGTTGATTTGTCCCCTCCTGTGACACTTGGTGAGAGTGCAGGTGCTCTTTACAAATATCTTGAATAGGCTGATCAGTAAAGATGGGAGAAGAGGGAATATTTTAATCCATAGTTGCTGAGTCCCTGAGGCCGTTCATAACATTGCCAACCAGCACGCAGCAAGACGTGCTTGGCTGCCAAGACTCTTAGTGGTTTATGAACCCATTGGAGAGAAGCTCACCTGCTGTTGTTGCCATTTATTTTTTAAGATCCTTAGGGATCTTTTACAAATTAGTAATGATTACTAGTCATGCCACCACATTAATCACGTTACTTGTGATTAAAGGGAGATCCCTGCATCTGCAGATGGTTTTAAGGCCCTCGTGTCGATAATTTAGCAACACTGGAAGTCTTTCTACCCAAAGCTGTCTTTCCCTCCCACACTTTCCTTCATCAGCTGGAGTTGGGAGGACAGTGGTAGTGCTGCTCTTGGCAGGTGATGAAGTACATTGTCATTCCTGAGATAAGGAGAATCCCTTAAAAAGGATGCAATGAAGGAAGTCTCTAGGCACTGTAAAAGAAGCAGTTATTGAGGAACAGGGAAGGAATGAGCTTCTCCATGAGTGTCCATCCACTGTCTGGGGCTCTTTCCTAGCACAGAACTGGGATCTTCATTTGGTATTGTGGGCTGCCTGCAAGCACTGCCCTCCATAGCAAAATTGAGGAAATTGAATTTGTTCAGAAACTGTTGGATTGTAACACACTCCTCACATGGAGGACAAAAATCATTGTCCATGCAAAACATGCCCTGGGGAACTGGTCTCTGTGACTCTGGCAGCATTTCTTCATGGCACCAAGCTTGAAAACAAATTATGTTAGGCAAGCCTGAAGCAAGAGGCACCATTTCCAATGCTGTTTGCATTGCCACTGCATCCAGGCACTAAAATGCTAGGCATAGTCTTTAAATGTGGTGCGAAGGGTTTAGTATTGAAAGGCTGTAAAAATAAAAGGATTCATAAAGATTCTGCCCTCTCACATGAACTTATTGACTTTGTGATCGATGCGCTTTACCTCTGCCACATACAGTAGTAGTTTGTAAACATTGGGATTGCTTATTTGACCAAGCGCATCGATCGTTGCTGGATGAAACGAGAGGGCTGAGCAGGTTTGTGCCAATCCCCATGAAAAAGGAGAAGCACCAGCTCTGTGTAGGACTCCTGGGTTAGGTGGGCAGGCAGAGGAGTGAAGCTGAGGGGCTATCAGGACACATAGGGGCTTGATCATGGTTGGAGAGAGGCAGGACAGGCTCGGACCCAGGTGGAGCAGCCAGAGGCCTTGGGCAGTGGCTGCAGGGTCCCCGAAGGGAAGTGCTGCTCTCCTGTCTGTCACCAAGAGAAGGTGATACTTACTCAGAAGACAAACTTTTCAAAAAGCAAGAGAAGTAAATGGTAATACTTGAAGAGCTATGTGTGGAAACCACCTTGGTGGGGCTTGAGCATTGATGGCTGCAGGGTAGTTAAGTAGACCTGGCTTCTTCTCCTCTGGCCATAACCTGCTGGCTTCCTTTTAGAGCCTCCTATGAGGTAGCCTCTTTCCATCCATGGTTTCACTCTCGAGGTGTTGGAAAATGTTGCTTTCACTGTTACTGCATGTGCGAAACAGATTTGTTCTCACCTGAAAACAGGAAGCTGCAGACCTGGTAACACAACTGGCCTATTTACAATGTGTACTGGGCTCCCTTGAAATACATGAGGTTTTTTTTAGAGTTGGTCAATAATAAAAAAGCCCCAGCATAATGGTATTAGCTGCAGCTTGGAGCCGAGCATTATTGGCTGCAGTCTAGACAAGCTTGCAGACTTCCCTGAATCAATCCCATTCGGTCCCGTGCTGTTTTACAATGAATCTTGTAGCTCCCACAGACTTATGTGTTTAAATCTGCTTTCAACACGCATTAAAAGCTGAACACAGCCTGCGTGAAGGCAGACGGGGTTCCCGCTGGAGGTTTTTGGGAGTGCTTTGCTTTTGGCTGCACTGTGCTTAGCCAGATGTTTGTAATACTATAAACACCGTGGACGCGCCTGCAGCAAATGTGATCGTGCTTGTTTTAGGAAGGTTGCTCCTATGCAAGCAGAAGGCCAAGGCAGGCCAGGATGCTGTGTGTTTCCTTTTCCTGTTGCCTCCACGGTTGGCACGGCTTGGCTTTTGTGACTTTGGTGGGGAATTTCTTTCATCCGTGGGCAAAAAGCTGAGAGCTGGGGTTGGCAGATACTTGTAATACACAACACGCTTCCGAACAGCTGCACCTCTGTCTGCCAGAAATCCCTGTTTGAGGTGATGGAGTCTCTGCAGTGGTCGACAGTAATCATGAATTGGGCACATTTGATGCTACAGTAAAAATTATTGGGCCATGAATCACTGGCAAGGTAAAAGTGCCAGGCAAAGAAAAGTTCACTACTTCATTCTCCTTAAAGATATAGGCTTTTGTTTTAAAGAGGTTATGGTAAAGGTGCCCAGTGAAATGCTGGATGATGCTCTGACAATTGCCAGGATTTATGTAAACCTTTCTGGAACCTCTGAATTTACTATCATGTAGCACAGGGGATACATGTATCCTCTATGTAACATATATCCTGTACCATATAGGAACGTGTCTGTGTGTGCCTGTTTTTTTATTTTACTGTGGAAAATCTCTCCTTCTCTCAATCTGGTGGTTATGCTATTTCAGTTCTCAAACCACCCACTGGCCAGCTCTCTTCATTAGCAAGTGGACATCTGAAGCAGAGCCCTTTGCTCTCCATGTGTCCCTTGTGGCCATGTGGCCCGTGCTCTTGCCCAGGCTGCCGCAAACACAAGCCAGCTGCTCCATCAGCTCCTGCAAGCTTCCAAACAGGGGAACTGAGCTGCAGGCAGCTCTCCCGGCGTGCCGTTCCCAGGGGCTCTATCCGTGTCTCGCCTTGCTTCATCTGCTCGTCCTGCTTCCTCGCGCACCACCGTGGACGTCTCGTGCGCTAATTGTGGGAACCAGAGCGCCCGCGAGGAGCTCATTTGCTTTAGGGCTGAGACACCATCCTCCCTCCCTGGGATGCTGCAGAAAGTGCTCAAAAGTGAGCTTGTTTTCGAAGTGGAGAGCGTTGGAGGCAGCTCAGATGGCCAGGTGCTGCTCCATTCAAAGGGACTCTGGAGAGGGACAGAGGGACTCTTGGTGGCAGCTTTGAAAGTCGCTGCTGAAAACCGAGGAGTCTCGCTAATGAAACGTACTGCATCTGTTGGCGTGGCAAATGAGAGTCTTATTTTTGAACTACCGTTCTTTGAGTAGCATAAACATGTGCTACCAAACACTTTCTTTCTAAGTAAGCAAGTAGTGTGACACTTCCCAGGAACGAGTACGACTTTCTCCAAAGTTTTGTGCCCTTTACATTCTTCAGCCTAAGTCCTTTCTCTTTTCAGGCTTGTGTTTTTTGCCAGCCTCTTTGCTAGGCCTTTCCTGCTCAGATTCTCCATCTGCTAGTGGCACAGCTATTTTACAGGTATTTTTATGATTTGTTGAGGCTTGACTTTTGCAAGCAAATTGGCATCTACTGGACTTCTCGCTGATACAGCTAAATGTTTTTTCTGCCAGATGTTTGTCCCCCTATTAACAGAGGCTCTGTGCTGAAGGATGAGGCCTTGCAGCCAGTTCAGGGGTTCAAGCCACACTGGCCACTTGGGTGGAAGGAGGAGACCATGAGAAAGTGACAGGGGAAGAAGCAGGGAAGTTTAGATGTGCCTGTGAGTATTTACTAGAGATAATTGGGAGATGGAAAGGTGGCCAAAAATTTTAAGCTGTGCAGGGGATTTGTGAGATGCTCAGGGATATGGTCCATGGCCATGTACTCAGCAGAGGTCAAATCTTTTCCTGCAGTCCTCTGTCTTTTCATGCTTGACTCATTTAACTGGCTTGCAGTCAGCCTGCAGTTGCCCGTGTTCCCGGTGGGAAATGACCTGTACAATGACACTGTCATTTCAAACTAGGGACCCAAGCTGGGGTTTGTGTTTGCTTGCTGTGCCAGATGCCCCTTTCCTTATCTGGAGGCTGCAGTTCAGAGTGAACAGGTTAAAATCAAGGCCAAATGCCAGGTGTTCAGACCTTCCTTTTCCCTAATGCCACAGTGGATGATGGACAAAACTCGCAGCATAATGGAGTAGAACTACTTGCTCCAAGTAAAATGTTAAAGCAAATAGGTCTAGTAGGTCCAAGGTAAATGTTCTGCTTTTTATATGTGTAACGAGAATTGCGCTTCCAGGAGTACTAGGAGTAGCATGGAGGAGCATATCTATTAGCATTTCATCATCCCCTTGAGCGTCCAAGATAATGTATATTGACCATACGCTGGGTAAACACTGGCTGTGGTGAGTGGCTTGCTGGGGGGTGTGGAAGCTGCTGATGAAAATCAGTATTTCTAATACACTCTTCCCTCCTCCTCTATTATGCGATGCAACAGTTCTGAGAATTAAATGGCTTTCAACAATCTCCTGGTCTGCAACAATCCATAACAGTTGATTAGCCATTTATTAAAATATCTGCTACACATGTACTGCCCCTTCCTCAACTAGTTATTAAGGGACACCTTGAGTGCTGTGTGATTGTGTTGTGTCCGCTGTGCTCACACGCCACCAGACCTTGTTGGGAGGTGAAGAAGCTCTGACAATTAAAAGTCTCCTTATACCATAGCCGCATTCATCCCGCTGGTTTCTTCCATAAGGAAGAAGACTACACGTAGCACAGTTGTGTGGTTCAGAGAAAATGTTATTTCCTGAGGATGTGTGACATTTATCCTTCTAAAACAGTGCATGTGTGTGCCTTGCATACAATCTAATAATGCTATGGTATATTTTAAAGAATTAAAAGGTAATAGAAAATCAAACTGTGAATTCTTACCCCATGAAAATACTGGGTTTCTACCCAATAAAAATGTTGGTTTTCTCCTGTGTGTTAGTTAATGTCATAAGGTGTTTTGTAAAGCTATCCTGTCTATTTTAACTATTACTGACTTGGTCTCCAACAGGAATCGTTGAAACGTCTCTTGTCAGATCCGCACGAGAAGACAGCGATCTACTTGAAGCAGAAACTTGAGGAGCAAAAGCTGCAGACGTTCCCAAGAGTTGATGAGAAGACGGTTGAAGAAGTAGGTAATAGAGTCACCACAAGGGCCGGGAGTGGTGACTTTAATGTTTTAATGATTTACAGCTCAGCCACAACATCGTGCAAGCTGGAGTGCTGCGGTGTACTGGGTAGATTGAGGCTCGAGACACATCTACTGGCCGCTCTTACTGCAGCAGTCTCAGATAGGGAGCACAGAGCAGTCCAGCTGAGGAAACATGGGAAAACGTGCCCCTTGCTCCACCAATATTTTATCCTAATCTCTAGTAGACGCTGTGAATGAATTTATTCCTGTTTAGCTCTCTGAACGTCTACTACATAAATACTGCCAGAATGCAAACGATTCTGTTCTGAAGTATATAACAATATAAGGTGTTGAATGCACTCTGCGACGAGGCCAGAATGGAATATTTTGAGGTTTGAGTTGTTATTATTTAAATCTCCACTGAGATAGCTCTCTGAGGAAGCCAGCTCTAATCTGCCTGTATTCTAGTATAGCCAATTTCAAGAATAATAATAAAAAAGAAGAGGTAGAAGCAAAAGTAATTAAAAAGATAGTTATAGCAACGCTGAAGGTGCAGAAAGTCATGTGCCTTCTTTTCTCTAGGAATTTTCCTTTTGTTGCTTTCTTCCCACTGCTTTCAAAGGATTTTTAAAGGGAGGAGGGTTAGTGCTGCTCCTGAATTATCCTCCAAGCCAGGCAGGCACCTGGGATTTGTTTCACCTGTACTTCCTGAGCCTCTTCCGTGCTCCAGAGTGTCCGTCCATATCACAGATGCTGCTGTCTGTTTTCTCCCCTGTTCTTGTCAGGGTCAAATACCTATTTCTCTGTAATGGTCAAGTCTCTTCCAAAAAATACCTCTGTGTATCATTGCCTCTGTGTGTTCAAGTCATGGGTCCCAAATCCTCCTCTCTCCTGACCTCCTCCTTTGCCTGCTTCTAAATAGGAAAAAAAATGGAAGACACTATTGCCCTTGGCTTTCTTGTGGGGACTGTCCATGCGGACAGTACAGGGCTTAGGGCATGGCAGTTGCTGGGGAGAGGAAATAGGCTGCAGATTTCTGTGGACTTTAGGACTCGCTGTGCTCTCAAGGAGAGAAAAAAAAAAAAAAAAAGCATCGGCAGAGCAGAAAGCCAAGTTAATAGACTTTGTTTGGGAGCCTCGCCGAGTACGAATTATCCATCGCGCCAAATATCTCATTTGATTGTTCCGTCATGCACTGGTTTCATATTGTTGTTGCCATTACCAAGAAGGAAATAAATGAAAACAAGGGTGAAAAGGGAACATTTGTGCACAAATTAATTCAGTCACCTCCAAAGATAAGCCTTTCCTCGCACTTCAGAAACTCCACAAGCGCTTGAATTTTCTTTTCTCCCTTCCTTCTCCAAGGTCACCTCAGGATCCTCTCCTTGGAGGATATCGCTGGTCAGAAAGCACCTCCACGGCACATTCACTGCCTGCCACGGTCACTAATGTCAAGTTTAAGATTATATGGGGCTGATAATATGGAAATCTTAAGAAAGAATGATGCTTTAAGACTGAGGTGGACACCATCTGTTTCTGTAGCAGTGGATTTTTACATAGGGGTAAATTTAAAAGCCTCTCTTTGTGTTTAGCTGACTAGAGGGGGTTGTTTATGTGTGTGGCATGCAAAGCTTTTCTCTTAAAGTGACATTTTTGTTAGGAAAAGTTAAGAGTGCCACTTGTTAAAGTGCCATTTTCTTTTGTCAAGAAAAAATGTTAATGGATTTTTTTTTCCCCCTCAGCCTTGAGTAGCAAGTCCAGTCAGTTATGAATTAGCCTGATCTTTCACACCCTGCTGTGTTCCTCCAAGGGAAGCAGAGGCTCCCACCAGCAGCAGAAGCCCGGGCAGAGGCCCCGCGGGAGGCCACTGGCGAGGCTGGCGTGTGGCCGTGGTTTCCTTCCTTCTCGAAGGAAGACCTGTCCCCCCATGGCATCTCCCGTCCCAGGCACCTAGTCCCAGGCCTAAAGTCAGCATAGTGGCACCACGTACAAGCAAATTTTATCACCACAGCCAGTGGGAAATCTGATCTTGTCCCAGCCAGCTCCATTGCCACTCTTTGAATTGGAAACCGTAAGACACAGCTAGGGGCAACAGCAAATCTCTAACATTTTTTGTCTTCCGGAGGCAGGTAACGGTGCAGATTTCTCTTCATGTCTCCAACCTCCCCTTCCTTGCTCTCTTTTAGGGACAGGTGACACTAATACTACACATTACGTGTCCTCCTTACAGCTAGATAACTAATGATTGTCATTACATCTCTGTCAGAACTGGGTAACTGCAAAACTCTTCATTATATATCTGTCTTAAAGCCAGTAACAGCAGTACTCTAAATTATGCACCTTTCTCCCTTTTTCTCTGTCAGGCAGGTAATTGTTATGCTCATCTTTATGTGTCTTTCCTGGAGCTGTAATAGTTTTCATTGTATCTCCTCAGAGCTTATTATGGTAATATTCCTTACTGTATATTTCAGAGTCACAAGCTGAGATTTTTTTTAGCCACCTCTATAGTGTTTTGCCTTCTCTTTTTCTTACGAGTTGAGTAATTAAAACGGCATCTTTTAAATGAACAGCTGTGAGGAGCACTGTGTGTTTGGACCTGGCCTCCAGGTCCTGTGGTGGTCACCTTCATGCCAAGGTCTTGGCTGGGCTCCATGGTCATGGTTGTCCCACTGGCCGGCAACTGGGACTTCAGGTGTGGGAGCTGCAAGAGGATCAGCAGATGAAAAGAAGTCGTCTCACTCCTCTGCATCCCCCTGCCCAACGTTTTGCCTGTAGAGTTTATGAATTATTCAGAGGGACAGGCTGCTCCTTCGCAGGGCCTGGCATGGTTAGTCCTGATCTCGAGCTGAGCCTTGCGTTCTGTATCATAATGCAAAAACTACCGTGCACTGGCAACGGAGGCAATTTTCACAAAATCGACCATGGCTCCGTGATTATTATTAAGAATGATCTTTCTGGGATTTCAGTATTTGCTCTTCATTTTTCTTCCAGCAGTCTGATGTCTTCTGTGAGTCTGTGATGGAGCGGAAATAATACTGTGTGTTTTAGGTGATCGTCCTTCTTGCAGCATGTGTACTAAAGGAGTTAATAAACCAGTAGTCAGTGATCAATTTACGTAAAATAGCTCCAAGCAGCAAACCCAATCTGAAAATTACTTGATAAACTATTCAGTAAATGTATCTGCATAAATAACACACAGGAATAAATTGGGACTGGTCTGTCGGAGAAAAGGAGGGCTTCGTTCGCAGTATGGTTCAGAGGCAGTAAATCAAATCAAACCAATTTTGTCTCCTGTTTCAGCTTTTATTAGAGAATCAAAATTCAGATCAGTCTCATGAAAAGATTTCCTTGTACTGCTTGAATCTCATAAGTAAGCCTGTCTCTCCTGGCAAGTGAACATCACCTCTGAAAAAAGAGAAAAAAAATAAATCAAAAGCTGCCTAGTGATAACCCCCATGCAAAGTAGCTGAAAAATGAAATATGTTTCAATAAATGCTTTTTTTTTTTTTTTTTTCCAGAGTAGAAACTGTTTTGAGCAGTTTGAGCAGTGCTGGCAAGTGGCTCCAGTTGTAAGTGTAATGCATGGAGAAGTCTTCGACTTCATGGCAAATTAAGGGGTAGAGCTCAAGCGTGTAATTTCAAGAGCGCGAGCACAGAAGTTGATGCCGACCCGTGAATAGCATGGTGTTTAAGAACTGCATTGGTAGCAATGAGAGCTTGTTGACTGCTAGCATGGGAAACATCTCCGAAGGAATCAGTCAGCAGCTTTAAGGTCTAATCCTGGTACGTGGCTGCCAGCTGAACCCAAGGGCATCCTGTGTCCTGCAGGACCTCAAGGCCAGTGTGAGGGAAAGGGCCTCAGGAGAAGCAGATCCATTGCAAAGACCATTGCATTTAGGAGAAGGAAAGCCAGTGCAGTGACCCTTCTGCTTAGAGGGGAAACATACATTGCCAACTCCTATTGACGTATATTTTTTTTATAAAGAAGAAAGTTGAATTCTTAGCCAGAATAAGGAGGAAAAAAATAGTATCTAGGATGACTTTGAAATTCCCTCTGTGGTAATATAGTCTGAAGAGTATTGGCCAAGGGAGGTCTTTTCCGTCATTGCCCAACAAGCAGGATTTCCAAAGCAAATTTTCACAAGGAATCAGCCAAGGTGATTGCTGTCAGTGGTGAAAGTCTGTTGACTTTTATAAAGGCAGAGCTGGGGTAATGCTGAGTACCTCCTGTGGCAATCGTTTCTGCATAAACTAATGTCATTAGAAGAGAGATTTTTGGTGCAAATTACTGCTTTCATGTGTTTCAAGCCCCTGTTGATTTCAGTGGGAATGAAATCGACTGTGTGTGTTTTTCTAATGAGTTCAAACCACTTCTAATACTTTATTTAAATAACTGGAAACTTTTTAGAGATTTTATAAGGTCTTCAAGGTAGCTTATTCTTTTGCAAGACTTTCAGAGAGCTGCAAATACTTATGTTCTGATGGAGGTGGTACTAAACAAAGAAGAGTTACATAAATGCCTTGTAGCATAGGCTTCATGTGTTAGAAATATTAAAAATAACTCCTCAGTGCTCACAGGGTCTTATTTCAGGAAAGCGTGCTATGTTTTCCACCCTTTTATGCATGGCTTAAACTACAGAACCATTATGGAATTGAAATATAACTGAATAGCCAATCTGCAATGCCCCTTGGTAAAACCCAAGTGAAAATAAGAGGAAAAACACATTTAATATTCATATATGAATTGACTACATAGTCAATACACTGGGTTGCCTTTTTGCTTACTCTCCAATTAAGTGTACTATTTTGTGTCCAGTTTCCATCAAGCAGCAGGCAAAAAAAGAGAAATGACCAAGAGGAGATCCCAAGGCAAATTTGATTTCCCCACATTTGCAATTGGTAAAAAGCTCAGGATGGAGCCCTTTGCCCCGCTACAGAGCTCAAAAAATCTAACCCAAAGACACAGATTCCAGGTGAAACAGTCTCATGTTGGAGAAACGTGGGGTCTTTCACCTGCAGTGGCCTTTGCCAGGGTCTGGGCCTATGACAGCTCCAGTGGGGTTGCATGAGTCCTCTAGGCCTGAAGGAAATGAAATTATTTTGTGAGGAGTGGGTTTGTTTGGTTTGTTTTTTCTTTCTTTTTTTTTCCTTCTTTCTTTTTTTCTTTAATTAATTTGCAGGAAGAGAACAGAGAATGAGATCTCTTAGGGCCCTCCAGCCCTCTCAGGAGAAGAGAAAAAAAAATCCCACACAAATAAGAAATCTTGATTATTAAAGCCATTTTTAGGCATTGCCAGGAAATTCAAATACCATAAATTACTTACGTGCAATGCAAATTCCCATGTTTTCTTGTTCACAGAGGCCTTAAGACTAATGCAGGAAACTAATTTTCCTTAATCTCCCATAGAGCATGTAAATGAAAGAAAGGGCTCCTTTAACAGAAGCCATATTTTTAGGTCCTGTAAAACCTCCGATAACTTCTGACTGCTGAAAATTTCCCAAGTGCATGTGCACGTGTGCTCCGGGGGGAACCTGATATTAGGCTCCTCTGAAGGGCAAATCCTGGGGGTGAGTTTCCAGTTTCTACCAGGTTTCTCTGCCCATTGAGTCCTCCTGGGTTAGAGATATGGGAAATTTAGGATCTTACCCATGCAATTCCCTTGCAGGCTCATGATGTGCAGAGCTCCCAGCTCGGGGTGCAGGGTGCCCCTATCTGCACCTTGCACCCACCCAAGTCTCTGTGGGTGGTATCTCTTTATATATTTATATACATATCCTTTAATTTGTAGCCAGTTTAAAGCTTGCACAAGAGCTTAGATGTAGTCAGGGGGAGTCCCACCACTTGCACCCTGTGCAATTTTGTTCCCTGCTTGGCTTCAACGTGTCCCTCCATCTGGGAGATGAGTGTTTAATTTTAATGCCTGGGCCACCTAGTACCTCAGGTGCAGCCCTGGTCCCCACACAGGCATCACATGTATATTTTTTTCCCCTAGAAACAACAACAAAAAGCTGTAGTGCTTGTTCTGTTTCCCCTTTCTGAGCTGGGGAAGTGCTGCCTGGTGGCGAGATGCAAGCTGACATGCTGCAGTAAACAGCCAGTGGGCTAGCTATATATTTAGACCATTTTGAGAACCTGTCATGCCACACGCGCTCTGGAGCGCCGCTCCCGATCGCACTCGCTTAATGCCAAGCTGAGGAAAGAGCTAAGCGCCTACCTGGTGATGGCAGGGAAATGCCACCGTGGCAGTGGGCACCGAGAGGGTTTCCAAAGGCCACGGGGCATGTCCTAGCATGAGGTCCTAGCATGAGGTCCTAGCATGTCCTAGCACTCCAAAGCAAGTGTGCGTGAGGAAGCTCCCTGCAGCTCCGTGGGCAAGTGCATGTTGTGCGTCTTGGTGACTCCACCTGGAGGTTGGTCCACAGTAAAATAGCAGCTTTGGGGGATTTTCGTGGGAATATATTTCATTTTGTTCTCCAAATCTATCTGTATTTTTGTTTTTTAAAAATTTTTAATAGGACCTATAGAGCTTTCTGCAAAGATCTAGATGCATTTTCCATCCTGTAAGACCAACCTATGGTCTTCGTTGGTAGCCAGAACAGTTCTTCTTACACCTCCTTCATCTTCCTGAACCTCCTTCAGCTGGTGGCGGAAAGCGCCCCTGGCCAAGGCATTGTTAAAACCTGGCTAACACTCTTCAGCCAAACCTACTGATGGAAAACGTCAAAAATGTCACTGAGCTTGTTCAACCAGGCCCATTCCTTAGGGCAAATCAATGGTGGTAACGTGGCCTCTGGGTGGTGGTGCCAGCCAGGGAGGCAGAAAGAACTCTGGAGCCTTGGAGATGCTTTTTTTGTTTCATATAATCTGAACCAGGCCAACCTCCCTCACTCTTTTATCAGATGATATTTGGAGACCCATCTGTTAGTTTTTTTTTTTTTTTTAAATTAGGATTTATTTTGGAAAATAAAAGGAGGAATTCAGCAGGCCGGTCTGGTTTTGTTCCTTTGGTTTTCCTGCAGGCCTGCTTACTTCATAAGGGGAAATTCAATTAAGAAATCAAGCAAAAACAATAATCCAAGTAATTTTCTTTTTTTAACTTAAAAACTAGAAGTGGAATGGATTCAGGAGAGGTGCTTTGTTGCTGCAGCAAAGGCCTTCAGCGCCATCGGCATCATGCCAAGCACTGCACAGCAATTGCCTCTGCGAGAGGTGCTGGGGAACAAGGATAAATGATCACTTGCGACTTTGGGAAGTGCTTATTTTCTCTTTCTCCTGCCCTCATATTCCCATACGGAGCAAAATGTGAAGAAACGCACTCGTGCTGTAACATTCCCGCTGTTTGTTCCTAAATGGAAACCTCCAGCGGTCACGTTCCTGCTCTTCCCGTGGTTCCGTTGGCGAGGCTGTCGGTGTGCGGAGGACCGGGCTAGGAGCAGCACCGCGTCCCCTCTCCTTAATTAAAGAGCACTCAGGTGCAGGCCGGCCACGGCTCTGTGGCGCTCCTGGGACAGCGGCTGTGCCACCCGCGCATCTGCCAGGAAGATGCTCATTATTAATGGGAAAACATTAGGAAAGAGCCCGGTGCTAACCGCAGTCATCTTTAACAGTGCTTAAATACCATAACTGTTAAGGCTGGTTCCATTTACAGTTTGAAATTACTCTTTCAAACACCAGGTTATTGGTCTGCGTTTTTTCCATTAGCTCAGAGAAGCCCCTTGGATGCTGCAGATTTTCTTCTCGTTCTGCTGCTTTTCACATCTCTGGCATGACTGGGCAGTGAAAGGGAGGGCTGATTTGCCAGGGCAGTCTCCTCTCAGGGATCTGCTGGTGGCACAGCACCGGAGAGGCTCCATGCCCTGTGCAAGCCCTTTGGAATGGCAAAATATTGCTGAATTTCACAGAATCCCAGAATGGCTGAGGTTGGGAGGGACCTCTAGAGATCATCTAGTCCAACCTCCTGCTCCAGCAGGGACACGCAGAGCACGGGGCACAGGGTGGCATCCAGGCGAGTCTGGAAGATCTCCAGAGAAGGAGACTCCACAGCCTCTCTGGGCAGCCTGTTCCAGGGCTCTGTCACCCTCACAGTCAAGAAGTTTTTCCTCACATGGAGATTAAACTTCCTGTGTTTCAATTTACACCCATTGCCCCTTGTCCTGTCACCGGCCACTGTGGAGAAGAGTTTGGCCCCATCCTCCCTACAATCACCTCTCAGGTACTTGAACATGTTGATCAAATCTCCTCTCAGCCTTCTTTTCTCCAAGCTAAACAGGCCCAGTTTCCTCAGTCTTTCCCCATACGATAGATGCTCCAGTCCCTTAATCATCTTCATGGCTCTCCACTGGACCCTCTCTAGAAGCTCCACGTCCCTCTTGTCCTGGGGAGCCCAGAACTGCCCCCAATACTCCAGGTGCCTCCCCAGAGCAGAGCAGAGGGGCAGGATCCCCTCCCTGGACCTGCTGCCAACGCTCCTCCTGCTGCAGCCAGGAGCCCACTGGCCTTCTTGGCCGCGAGGGCACATTGCTGCCTCGTGGGTAACTTGGTGTCAACCAGGACTCCCAAATCGCTCTCCCTAGAGCTGCTTTCTAGCAGGTCAGCCCCCAGTCTGTACTGGTGCCTGGGGCTATTCCTCCCCAGCTGCAGGACCCTGCACTTGTCCTTGCTGAACTTTGCAAGGTTCCTCTCTGCCCAACTCTCCATCCTGTCTAGGTCCCTCTGAATGGCAGCGCAGCCCTCGGGAGTGTCGGCCACTCCTCCCGGTTTTGTATCATCTGCAATTTGGCCCATATGTCTGTCTTGTACTAGGTCTTTTAGACCAAAGGACCAAAACTGGAGTTTGAAGCCAGCCCTGCTCTGAGCAGGGCCTGCACTAGAGGCCTCCAAGGCCCCCTTCCAGCCCAAATCATTGCACAATTATGGGCAGTGTGTGCATTGCTCTACAGCAAAGGAGAATAAACTCTCAAAGCAACATTATCGCCCTTCCTATTGAATCCTCTGGCTGTGTAAATATTTAGAAAACGTTCTGTTTCCACGGCGTGCTGTTATATTTTGCTAAAGATCTCTGGTTGGGAACAAAAGCATGAAGAGCTCCCCTGCTCCTACTTACCATGGCACTCTCGCCTTGCTCGTGAAACCTGCCCGTGGAGTGCCCATCTGCATTCGCACTGTCCTCCCGAAGCGCTAATCCTGTTTATCCTCTTGCCATAACCCCACTAAGTCTATTTATTTGCTGATTAGCTCTAGACTTGATTATTCCCTTTAAGCGTTGGCACAACATGCAGAAAACAAGGTGTACACATGACAAAATTCAGATAAACAGAATTATCAAGGAAACGCTCGAGGAAGTCGAGGATGTAGCAATGAAGATGCTGAGGGAGAGGTGTCTGTTGGCAGCAATTGGTCTTGGATGGAAACCAAGGGAAGATTTAGGTGAGTAATGTGGGAAAGCAGGGAAATATATAGGTGGCTGCAATAAGAGACCCAGATTTTTCATCTGGTGACAACTGATCAAACTCCACTTTGTTCAGTGGAACTGCACTGATTTGTTCTAGCTAAGGATCTAGCCTTGTCGTTTGTAAAATCAATTGCAAATGCGTATGGTGGTGGTTCAGTTCCTTAAAAAAAAAAATCTGAAATCTAATAAATAGTCCAGAGCTCTTGTGATCTGTTGCCAAAGGAGGGCTAGTTGCGGGAGACCCAAAGGGAGACCCATTTCCTAAATTGCAGCTCGTAACAATGGTGCCTCGTGGCTTTAGACTGACCTCATGAATAAAACAGCCCATAGCATTTCATCTATAGCTCATTCCTGCGTTAGGCTGATAACCTTTCTTAAGCTAGCGCAGAGTTTTTAAAAGGCAGACACCCCGTCTATTTTTAAAGACATAGGTGATTATATCAAGTCCCCAGGCCAATTGTTCCAGTGGTTAATCACTCCTCACTATTAAAAGAAAATAACGCTTAATGTGGCCTCAATTTATATAGCCTCATTCCCTAGCCATTGGATCTTTTTTTATACCTTTATGTGCTAGACTAAGGAATTGCTGGTGTTTGAAATGTTTTCCCTGGGTATTTGGTTAAAGATCAAGAAGATTTGGTTAAACTCTCAGGAAAGTGAGTGTCTTGCAAGGCTGCACAGCAAGAGGCTCAACAGATTTCAAGTAGACTACGCAGCCCATCTTAACCCGGCCATCTACCTCATCACTGAGCTCATCCCCAAGATGTCATTTTTAAAGCACTCTTTCTCCTCTTCTGTGATTTAAAAATGGCCAAATGGGTTAAAATTTGGCCATACAAAAACGCAGCACCTCAAGATTCATCCCCTAGCAAATATAACTTTGTGGTTCATGCAGAGGGCTCAGACAAATTTTGAATTGTCTCCAGTTGATCTCCTTATTCCTCAGCTTGATGTACATAGAACCAGTATCTAGGCACACGGGGAAGTTGCTGTAAGGGTCAGAGACAGACAGGGAAGGGGTGACGCTTGCCTCCTGCCTGCCCTCATGCACCAAGCTGCCTCCTAAAGACGCTCATGTTAAGCTGCTGTTAAGCAGGAGCTTAAACCAGCATTGCAAGAGAGACGGGGGAAGGAGGATGTTGTGCATCCCGGAGATCACCAGGCCTAGTTGGCCATCCCTTTGTTAAGAAGGCCACCTGCTAAACACCACAGCTCCTCCTGGAGCTAAGGAAGCACCACATGAGCAGCCTCTGGCTCTGCTTCCCGGGTATCCATCATCTGCCTCCCAGCATTGCTGGCACAGCCCGGCCACCTGCAAAACTCAGCTTCTTCTCACGCTTAAACAGGGCATTAGAGTGCTGCAACCGTGAGTGCTAATTGCTGACACAACCTGAATTATGGAGCCATAAACAGAGAACTTTTACTATTGCAGCGGGATTATTTACAGTGCAGAAGTATGTGAATATTGAATTCTCTGAGTGATTTCTGGGTGGATTTCACATTAAACTTATGATAACTACCTTGATAAAAGCCCAGGGAGAATAATTCCTTCTTGTAGCTTTTTCATGATTGCTTTTGTACAGGTTATAGATCTTACACTTTTCATTTAGATATGCTAAGTAGGTTTTTTCTTCCATTAATAATGAGAAAAATTTTGGTTTTTTTTTCTTGTATGCTTTTCAGAATTAAAATCAGTATTAACATTATTTGGCTATCTGGCTGTGAAGGGAATTTCAATGATGTGAACAAGAAAGTTAATTTCAATTTTAGGAGCATATTACTGGGCGGGGAGGAGCAACGCAAAGGAGAACTTGTGGGATCAGCCATCTCCCTAGCAGACACCTGAGTGCTCTGCGATGCTAAAATTCCTTTCTTCTTGCAGAAGAGAAGTAGCCGACGGCCCCAACCACCTTCTCCCCAGCCTAGTAAGTAAAGTTCTTACTCTACTTGAACTACACTAAAATTAGAGCACAGCTCCACAGACTCATTAGTGTTCTCACATTGCCAGTGATGGAAGGGCAGCCCTTCCTGTTGGTGATGCCTTCTTGGTGTCCTTGTGCCCTGTGGAGGATAGGACAGTGCCCTCAACAGTCCAGGTTCTGTGATGGGCCTGACAGTTGGCCCTTTTCCTCTAACACCGGCAGGCCCAAACGAGCCTTCAGCCTTAACTCTGAGGGCAATATTTGTAAGGGGCAACTGCAGCTTACTGGCTTTGATCTTTCCAGGTGCTGTGTCCAGTCAGTGGAGCGAAACTCTGACCCTCCCCAGAGTCCGACAGGAAAGACATGGTGAGGTTAACAGCGACTATGGACAATCCAACACAGGATCCTATCCACCACGGAGGTGGAAAACGCACACACTTTTTACCACACTTGAATGCTGTTATTGGGTCCTGCCTCCCTTTAGGACTGAACCTTTCAAATCCTTACAGTCCTTTCCTTGTCAGGAGTATTTTCTGCACCTCTGATCTTCCCTCAGTGCTTCAGTTTAGGCTTTTTCCAGATGGCATCTCTTTTCCTAGAAAATTTTCCCAAATCCGGACGGGCTCAGCACTGTATCGGGGTCTGGGGGAGAGCAGGAGGGTTGTGCCATGCAACTCGCTGGCAGTGTGAGTGCTCATTCTTATTAAATGGCATTCTGGATTTGGGACTAACGCTCATTTGCTAAATCATTTTGAATTCCAGGCCTGTTTTCCCAAGGATCTGTTGCTTTTTCTCTGTTGGCATCACCTGCAGACTTAATAGGTGTGCTCTCTCTTTCATCCTCCAGATCATTAATCAGAATATTGAGCAGTCCTAGACCCAGGGCAGCTCCTTGTGGAATGTGTCTGCTCCCTCCTGTTCGGAAGCTGAAACGTTGGTAACAGCTTTCCAAGTGCTGCTTCCCAACTAACGTGACCCCCATGCTTCCTTAATTCACCTTGGAGAGTGCTATAAGGAACAAGTCAGGATGCATGACATCTGTTCTTCTACTTACAGTACCTCTCATATTCTCACAAGAAGAAACTAGATTGATCTGACATGGTTTCTTCTTGAGAAATCCATGGTGACTACCGCTTCAAGTCCTCTTCTCAGTGCCTAGACATGGTGTGTTCAAGTATTTGGTTCAGTTTGTACTGGTTGTTTGCTCCCCAGCAATCCCGCTGCCTTTGAGAGAGCCACCAGGTTTGTCCTTTCCAGCACATCACCCACCCTCAGGGAGCTCCCACCGAGAGCTGAGGCTGGGCCCATGGCTCAGGAAGGAGCCTGTTCAGCCTATTTGCAGACTCAATGTATCTTCTGTTTGCTGTTTGCTTTCAGAAAAGAAGCCAAAAGCAAGTGCTGTGGACTTGGAGACGTGGACACTGATAACCCCTGTCCCGCATGTGAGTACCCATCAGGCTGGGGAAAAGGTGGTTTTGTGCAAGGGCCTGAGGCAGAGGAGCTCTCTGCACAGGGCCAACCTGTACGTGGGTCTGAGTGGCACATTTTGGGGACCAAAGCTCTTTGCAAAAAGTTAGTGGATTGGTTTCTTGCTCATACAGCTCTCACCAGCATTTTCCTTCCTTGCACTTACACTGTGACTCAAGAACTACCAGCTCAAGAACTCAGGGCTGACCCTGAATTTAAAGTGTGATTTAGTTTCAGGTATAAACTTTACAGGCAGTTACAAAATGAAAGTTATCTGTTGCAGAAAATGGTGTTGTTTTCTCTCTTTTCCTCAATTCCCTCCCCTGTAAATGAGGTCAGGGATGTTACGAAGCGAACATCATTAATGGTTGCAAAGTGTTTTGAGATCCCTGAATGGAAGGGCTTATATAAGGGGGAAAGTCTTATTAGGATAATTATAATTGCCAACTGTAGTGGCACAATATAGATCACTTAATGAATTATTTGGCTTTTCCTTTTTCTCCCTCCCTCAGCTCCCCAAAGCAGCATAAACAGACTGATTTTAATTGGCAACTTTCATTGCTAGCAAATGGATTTTTCACTGAAGTTCAAACGCAGCCACAATGTTCAGGAGCTGCAAGTTTGTTTCAGATCAGTTGGAAAATTTAGGGCAATGATAAAGAGGGAGGTCTCGGTGCTCTTTGGGCCAGGGAGGCAAACACCAAACTTGCCTTTTGGATTGCGAGCACTTCTCTCTGGCACCTTGCGTTAAATTCAGTGCTGAGTGTTTGACAGATGCTTGTGACTAGTGTGATGAAGCTAAACTGATGGCATATGCTGGTGACTAACACAGTCTAGCTAATAGGCCCTGCAGAGAAAGAGAAATCCCTTTTGGGGGTTGATTTCCTGCTGCTGAGATTTACTCTTTGGGTTTGGCTGTGGATGGGTGGTCTTCTAGGGCTGGCCTAAGAGACAGGAAGAGCAAACCAGATGTAGCGGCTTTACTGGGGATTAAAGGACTATGGAAACTTAGTTATCTGCTTTCCTGTAGGACATTTTCCTCCCATCTGCAGTAACCACTCTTAGGTTTGTTCCTTTGAGGGAGAAGTTGCTCCTCAAGGCGTAATACAAATGGCCAAAGACAGGCATTAGGAAATTCCCATCCTCCTTGCAGGTACGGCTGCCTTACAATTAGTGTTTCCAGGGCTTAAATTTCCTGGGTTTCCTTGTTGCTGGGCCCTGAAAATTATTTAGCGTGTGGTGTGGGCCTACTTAGGAATTCCCAGTGCATTGGCTGCTATAGAGAGTGTCTGCACTTTCTTTCCTGCCTTTCTTTGGTGGACTCATCACAGTTGCTCCTGGAGGTTGATGATCTAGGCACTGCAAAACCAAGTATTTAGCTTATCAAGCTGCCATAATCAGTAATGCAACGCTTTATTACTACTACTACTGTTCAACAGTTAGCGGGAAGTCATCATACCTGCAGATCTGTCCTGTTCTGCAAAGCCAGCTTTTTCATATAAGCATATATTTTTGGGCAAAGTGAAAAGCTCTCTTCCTTTTTTTGTCCATCTTTCTGCCTGCAGCCTTGGAGGTGGTTTTGAGTGGTTCCTGCTGTTCTTGGCAAACCCATTTCCATGCAGACTGGGAGGACATGGAGCCCTAAGCAGTAACAGCAGCAACCCGGCGGTTGGTGCAGCGGGTGCTTTTATGTGCGAGAGATTGCAACTCGTTGTGACAACCCTCATTTTTTTCCCCCAAAGAAAGGTTATTTTTATGGGTTTCCCCTACAGTTAAAACAGAAATCGTTAATATTGAAGGTACATTGCTGTTTCCAGGAGCAGAGGAAAACCCTGCCACACGGCTGGCTGTGCTGGTTTCCATCGCCACCAGGTTCAGCAAATTTGTCCCATTTTTGCAGCATCGCTCCCACCTCCTGCCCCAGTTCTGGGGGGTTTCCGGGGGGCTGGACCAGGCAGGGGCCAGGAGGGTGATGATGGGTGGCAGGTGCCCATGTCCCCCGCCACCACCCGGGGCTCACAGCATCGCTTTTGCCCTTTTCATTAGTTATTGCAAAGAAAAGTCGCTTGCAGAAGCGCCCAGTGGCTCCTGCCTGTGGGCAGCAAGCAGAAGTCGTTGCTTGTTTGCTCTCCATTCAGAAAGGCATTTCCTTATTTAAATATTGACCTACCTATTTCAAGGGAGAGAAGGCTTGGAAAAAGGCCTGATAATCTGAAAAATGAGATGAAGGGTTTTGTGTTGGATGGAATGGAGCATTTTACCCAAAATGACATTTTGAGGCTGTTTTTGTTTTGTTGTTTGCTTGCCAGAAGATAATTTTTATTTGGACCCAGAGTTAATTCTTTCATTTCCGAACTGCAGCCCAAGTGCAGAGAGCAGCAAGGAGGGGACCTCTGGTACCTGTTCAATAGTCAGGGATGGCCTTGATGAGGGAATCCAGGATTCCCTCGGCCGTTTGCCCAAGCCTTGCATTTCAGGGCTGATCTTTGACATGTTTGGCCCTTGCATCCGCCCTCTGCCTTGGCTCATGAGCAGCGTTGGCCACACAAGTGCCCACGATTTGGGCAAAATGCTGCATTTTTCTGCATATCTTGTGGTCAACAGGGGCCAGGGCTGCTGGCCGGGATCCACAGCAGGCGGCCGCTGTCCTGCTCCGACATGACAAATTGGCCTTCCCCGAGTGGCAGCAGAGTAATCAGCCTGTGACAAATGGTTTACTTAGAGCAATTTGTTTTCATTTTCGCTGCAAATTTCCGCTGCTGTTTTGCACGAGGCTCCCTCGTTGCCGCCACCTTCACCACCAATATTTCCCCCATGGCCAGCATGAAAATCAAAGCAGAGCAGCCCGGGGTGCAAGGAGCTGCCTCGTGTTTGCTCACACAGCAAACTGGCTTAAGTAAGACCATTATCAGAACACGCTTTTCATAATGTGTGAGCAAACATAATAAAGTGGTGGCAAATCGCTCGCGCTAATCGGACATCCATAAATAGGCTCAAATAGTGTGTTTGACTCCCAATCGGCGTGAATAATTTATCAGCTGATTAAATCTGATCATTTTGTACAACCTGACGGTAGTTTTCCGGTGCGTGTTTTTACTGTCCATATATCTCCATTAGACTGATGGATTTGGGTGGCTCAGGCCAGTAACAGTCAGCAAAATACCACGTGCAAGTAAATAAAGCCAATTTACAGCATGGGGGCCACCACTCTCAGGGAGTCTCACGCCCAAACCAGGACACGTTACATCCTTATGTAATAGCTGCTCTGCCTCTCACAGATGATTTCTTAAGATCTAGGGAGAAAGAGGAGGGGGAAAAAGGAAGAAAATAGCAACCATAGAGTAAAATTCTGCAGCATCGGGGGGATTTGTCTGCAGTTTTGGGCCTGGGCTTTGCTTCCTTCATCTAAAGCTCTGGGGTCTGCGTTGCTGTTTGGAGATGACACATATTTCCCTGGATGCTGCAGCAAAGTCTATATTTGGG
The DNA here is from genome assembly GCF_000705375.1 of Tinamus guttatus. The sequence continues at coordinate 225,839 of NW_010589474.1, forward strand.
CCCCGAGTCCCACGTGGCTTCAAAATTTCTAAAGAGATGTGATTAAAAAGGAGAATAAGAAGAATATTAAGTGCCTGAGGCGTCCTTGGATGAAGGCTCCTCAAGGGTCTCCTGCGCGGTGCCTTCCCCTGCTCCTCCTCATGCTGCCTGTGTTTTTGCACCTTGATATGGGGCTTTCGCTCCAGTCCTTGCATCTTGGCAGGGCAGAGGGGCAGCTTGGCCACACGAGGGGCTGCTCTGCAGTGATTCAGAGGCATCCAAACACGACCTGCTCATGGGGGGGACGGTGAAGCAGGCAGGCTTGGCTGTGGCGGCAGCTCAGGATGGGTGTCACGGGCAGCACCCGCCAGCGCCAGGGTGTAAAACACGTATCTGTGGCCGGGCAGTGACACTGGTGGGATCAGGGTTTTGCCTGGGCAATGTGTCTTGTGGGTCTCTCCTTGGAGTGGCGGCCGGCTGGGACCCAGGATCAGCAGTGATTTTTCCGTATAATCAATTTCCGTACTAAATTGCCACAAAATTAGATCCCAGCTTTGACTGGCAGAGGGCAGGGAGACCACGTTGATTTTCTAAATCATAAGTAATGCTGTCAGTGTGTGGCAGCCCCTAGGACCACTCTCTTCCTACCCCAGGTAAGGAGACCGAGAGCTGCTAAAACAAGAGCATTTCATTGTTGGCCTTTTAAAAACAGCAGCTAGGACGTGCACCTTCTTCTTCAGCCTTGCACATCTGGTCTACCCATGATGTACAGCCTGGTCCCACCACTGACCAGTTGGTTTTAATGCAACATTGGCATGGCTGAATGTTGCTTTTACCTTCCTGATGGTCACTGGACTATCATGGGAAGGCCTGATTTCCAGGAAGTAGCCCTGGAAAATGTGGCCAGGTATTTGCCTTCATTCTCTGCAGAGTGAGGAGGACTGACAGCATGAATCTCCATCTGAGAGGGAATAATAATAAAAAAGAAATCCTTCCTTTTTGCTATTTATTACAATAAAAGTGAAAGCAGCCCACATTGTCTCTGAAATGGGAGCTGGGGCACAGTCACTATTACATTAGCTTTCTGGAGGCAAAGAAATGACCTTCATACCTCACTTGAGGCTTTGTCTCTGCAGCGTTATGGGCCATTCCCTTGTTAGTGGTAATAAACTGCATTATATTGCGCTTCACACTGATGGGGCCTTTCTGCATAAAGCCAAAGAACTTCAAAAAAGAAGAAAGAAAAGGTCCATGAGTTTCACAGCGGGCTTTATTAAAAGGCATATAAAAGAGCACCGCTTCTCAGGTGGCACATGCTAAATTAACGGACTGCTGCCTCACAAACAGTGTTTAGCAGTGCTGTGCAGGGATGATTTCAGCTCCATGTCAGGGGACCACTGGTCAACGGGGACGAGGGTCTCCCCTTGGCTGCTGAGCACCATGGAGGTGCTTCTGCATGGCCCATGGATCAACAGTAGCTCCTGCTGTCCTGGGCTTCCCAAATTTCTGGCTCCGCTGGGGCTGAGAGCAGGATGCTGCGTTACTGCAAGCCCAACCCCCTGGATCCACTGTTGCCACTGCCTTTAAACAGCTCTCAGAAACCCCCCGCCTCTCCCCTGTGCACGTCTGGCCTTGCTGGCAAGCTGCAATTAGCACGGATATTTCACATTCACGGCGAGATTGGAAATTTGGAGGCACTTAATGCAAAAGGTCTGTTACCTTGACCAGGAGGAAATCGCAGCTAGAGGACGTCTGTGGCTGCCTAGACCAGCAGTGCACAAACACATTAATAAAACACATGAATATTGTACAAATGCAAAGGACATCTCAGCTGCATGGTCCCTGCATGCCAGGATGGACACCGGGCCACACTGAGGCCCAGGGACACTTGCTCTCCTCCCTCACATGGGTCCATCGCTGGAAACGTGGAGCCGGGTTTAACTGTCTTCCCTTACAACAGAGCTGCAGGCCATGGGTTTCCTCCATGGTCCAGTGCTGCACTCATCCCCAGCGGTGCTGCTGCCCACTTGTCTCATAGGTTTGGGCTTGGGCGGCTGATTTTGGTGGAAAATAAAAAGTGGTGGTTTTGGTTTACAGTCAAGCCAGGGGCCTGGAAGGTGCCAGTGGGAACCTCAGTCATGACTTGAGTGCTGGATGGCTACAGGTTCTTCAGAAGGGACATGGAAGGAAGGGAAGGAGGTGGGATAGTGACGCATCGTAGGGAGTGCCTTGAGTCCCTAGTAGGTGATGGAAAAAAATTGCTTATGTGTCAGGATAAGGGGGAAGACCAACAAGGCTGATAGCCTGGTAGGAGTCTGCTATAGGCAGGATGAAGAGCCAAGATGAGGCATTCTACATGCAGCTGGCAGAAGTGTCACAACCGGCAGCTCTTGTTCTTGTGGGGGACTTCAACCCACCAGATGTTTGTTGGAAATACAATACAGCAGACAGGAAGCAGTCTAGGATGGTCATGGAGTATGTGGAAGATCGCGTCCCATCACAGCTGGTAACTGGACCCCCACTGGACCTGCTCTTTGCCACCAGAGAAGGACCGGTGAGACATGTGGTGGTGGGAGGCCATCTTGGGCACAGTGACCGCAAAATGATAGTGTTTTCCATTCTCAGTTAAGTCAGGAGAGGCATCAGCAAAACAGCTACATTGGCCTTCTGGAAGGTGGCCTTTGGACTGTTTAGGTCACTAGTTGGGCGAGTCCCTTGGGAGAACACCCTGAAGAGAAAGAGGTCCAGGAAGGCTGTTTTTTTTTTTTTTTTTTTTTTTTTTTTTTCTTCAAGAAGGAAAGCTTGACAGCACAGGAGCAGCCTGTCCCTGTGCACCAAAAGACGAGTTGGAGGGGAAGAAGATTGGCCTGACTGAGTAGCCAACTAGTGCTGAGACTGTAGGGGAAAAAAAAGGAGGGTTTATCAGTACAGGGACATCACTAGGCTATGTAGGGAGGAAATTAAAAAGGCAAAAGCTTGGATGGAAGTCAGTCTGGCCACTGCTGTGAAAGACGACAAAAAAAGTTAATACATACACATTAACAGGAAGAGGAGGGCCAAGGAGAATCTCCATCCTTTGTTGGATGACGTGGGGAACAGTGTCACCACGGATGAGCTGGTAAGGCTGAGGTACTTAATGCCGCCTTCACCTCAATCTTTGACGCTCACATCGGTTCTCCTCAAGGTGTTTGCCCCCCCTTCAGCCGGAAGATACCGTAAAGTGCAGAATAACCCGCCCCCCCCCCCCCACCTATCAAGACGAGAACACGAGCTGCTCCTCCACTTGCCCACCTACAAGTCTAAAGGGCCACATGGGATCCAGCTGAGGGTTCTGAGGGAACTGACTGAACTCCTCTCCAAGCTGCTCCCCATCATCTATCAGTGATCCTTATCAAGGTATCAGGAACAGTGTAGCCAGCAGGAGCAGGGAAGGGATCATCCCCCTGTGCTTGGTGCTGCTGAGGCCGCACCTTGAATCCTGTGTTCAGCTTTGGGCCCCTCACTGCAAGAAGGCCATTGAGTTGCTGGAGCGGGTCCCAAGGAGGGCAACGAAGCTGGTGAAGAGGCTGCAGCACAGCCATTATGAGGAGCAGCTGAGGGAGGTGGGGTTGTGTAGTGTGGAGAAGAGGGGCCTCAGGGGAGACCTTATCGCTCTCTACAACTACCTGAGAGGAGGCTAGGGTTGGTCTCTTCTGCAGAGTAACTACAGGTAGGACAAGAGGAAATGGCCTCAAGTTGCACCAGGGGCAGTTCAGGTTAGATGTTAGGAAGAATTTCTACACAGAAAGAGGAGTCAAGCACTGGAACAGGCTGCCCAGGGAAGTAGTGGAGTCATCATCCTTGGCAGTGCTCAAGAAACGTGTAGATGAGCCACTTAGAGACATGGATTAGCAGGTATAGTGTTGAGGGGCTTAGGGTTGGACTTGATATCTCAAAATTCTTTGACAACCATAGTGATTCTATGATTTTTGGTATCATGTGCCCAAGTCACACAAGGACAAGCCTAGCCCAGCCCTGCTGCGGTCCATGGGGTTTCGGGCCAGCTCAGCAGCACTGTGGAGGCCGCGATTGTGCCGTGGCTCCTCCTTGGTGCATTGAGGGGCTGGAGGACAGCTCTGGCCTCACGAGAGCCACTGCCAAGGCAGGTCATTTTGTACTGTGCTTGCCCCATGTGGTGGCTCACCTCACTGGGGGAGACCTTGGAGAGGCTGGGGATACCCTTCTGTGATGGCATGACTGGCTGGATAGATGAGGGGAGAGCGGTGGATGTCGTCTATCTCGACTTCACCAAGGCTTTTGACACCGTCCCTCACAACATCCTCCTGGGCAAGCTCCGGAAGTGTGGGATAGATGAGTGCACAGTGAGATGGATTAGGAACTGGCTGGATGGCAGGGCCCAGAGAGTGGTGATCAGCGGTGCAGAGTCTAGTTGGAGGCCTGTGGCTAGTGGGGTCCCCCAGGGGTCAGTCCTTGGTCCAGTCCTGTTCAATTTATTCATCAATGACCTGGATGAAGGCAC
>NW_010589474.1:230721-241313 GCF_000705375.1 Tinamus guttatus
TGAGGAGAGGCTGAGGGAGCTGGGCCTGTTCAGCCTGGAGAAGAGAGAGAAGGCTGAGAGGGGCCCTGATCAGTGTCTATAAGTACCTCAAGGGAGGCAGTGAGGAGGATGGTGCTGGCCTCTTTTCACCGGTGGCCACTGACAGAACTAGAGGAAACAGCCACAAACTGAAGCATCAAAAGTTCCACAGGAACTGAAGGAAAAATTTCTCAACAGTGAGGGTGACAGAGCACTGGAACAGGCTGCCCAGAGAGGTTGTGGAGTCTCCTTCTCTGGAGATCTTCAAACCCACTCGGACGCAGCCCTGTGCCACGTGCTCTAGGTGACCCTGCGTGTGCAGGGGGTTGGACTAGATGATCTCTAGAGGTCCCTTCCAACCTTAAGCATTCTATGATTCTATGATTGGGAGGGAATCCCTAGTGGGAGAAGAGGCAACTCCTGGAAATAATCACACATCTTGAATTGGCGCTTACAACGATTCTTATTGGGATGTGCAAAAAGCCAAGCCCTGTGCTCGTAAAAAGCCAGGTCTCTTAAACATTTATTTTTACTGTGTGTGTTTAAGACTAAGAGCGATTATGGCCCATTTCTCTTCACCTTAACTATTTGGTAAATGTCACCCCACAGAGCGAATCCCCGGGAGCCCCGTGCTGCGAGACGCTGGCGGGGCCACGTCCCCCAGCGCGGTGCGTGGGTGGGATGTAAGCCCTGAGCATCCCTGGTGAGGAGGCAGCGCCTTCATCACCCCCTCACTGCTCGCGTTCTTGCTGGGGCCGGTGTTGGGCTGATGGGACCTTAGGTGGCCATAGGGGCAGGACTGTGTCTATGGGGCCTGCAGGCCTGGCCTTGTGAGCCCCTCTCCCTCGGCTGCTGTTTGCGCAGGATTTCCGCGTGAGGCGCAAGCTGAAGGCGCTGCTGGACCTCTACCTGCCCGGCTTCCTGGGAGCCGCCGCCTGCGCCACCCCACCAGGTACACGGTGCCACGGGGCCGGCGGGATGAGCCCCTGCGACGGCGCTGGCCATGGCACACGTCCTCCCCATCCTCCCTGCGTGCACATTCCTCACTCCTAAGGAACCGCTATGGGAGAGAGAGAGAGAGAGACGCTTCTTCCCAGCATCGCACTGACCCCCTTTCTCATCCCCCCATCCCCAGCCTTGAAATTAATTAAATGATGTCACGCTTGATTTTATCTGATTTGGAAGCAATTCATCACCCTTTCGCTGGTTCTATTAGTCCAAGCGATCAGCATATTAATTCATTTGTGAGACGAAGCTCAAGGGTAATTACAGTGAGGAAGCTTAATGCCTGAACGTGTTAATGTCTGTAATCAGAACTATTTTCTCGGTGCGGAACAATTGTTAGACAATTACGCTCGGATATGATTGCCCTGCTCAGCACCAGCCGCGGTGTCAAGAGGGGAATAGCGGGAGCTTGTTTTGCAAGTCCTGTGCTATCAGCAGATCCGGCTCCTCGCAAGCGCGCGCCCGGGCTGCTGCAGAGCCCTCTCCGTGCCGCGCTCGGCGCCCGTGATCGAGTTAAGAAGTCGGCTCTGCCTCCTCTTCAGGCTGGCTGGGATGGGGGAAAATAGATTTTTGCTTTCTTCTAACACAAGTGTCACAGGCTTTGGCTTCTACTGTTACACCCGTGCTGAGAAAATAGGCTGCTCTCTGCTTCCCAGCAGCTGCAGGTTTTCCTCTGGCTGCTCAGTGGGTGCTTCCCAGTCCGAGGGGGTCTCGGGCTGGATGATCCTCGGGCTCGAGGCTCCCCCTCTTCCCAGTGTCAAGGGGGCAGGAGGGGGATGAGATTCTGGTGCTCTCCCTGCAGACGCGGTGCAGCCCGTGCCAGCGACAGCCCCGACGAGAGGCGCCCGCCCAGACGTCCCCAGGAGGCCGCCGGTGCCCGGAGGAAGGTGAGACCAACGTGCTCGTGTCGGCTCACGAGTCACGGCTGGGGAGGCTCCTGTTTGTATGGGACGTTGGACCCTTGTGTGAGAAGATGTTGCCCTAAGGGTGCGAGGGACCTTGCTCCTCCAAAAGGAGCCGTTACTGATGGGGCACTCTGAGACTTGGTGACTTGGAGCAGCGAGTGCCCACTGAGAGCAAAAATGTACAGGGATCACTAAGAGGGTCAAAACTCACTGGCTCCTGCTGCTGCCACCGGGCTCGGGTGGAGGCAGCCGGGGCAGCCTCTGCAGTGCTGGGGACTTTGCCCCCCCGGCCACAAAGTGCTGGTGGTTTCACTACTAGAAGCCACCAGGGAACGTGCTGGAAAGAAAGATTCTGTGCTGTAAAATGCAGTGAAAATCCCACCAAAACCCATCCAAAAGCTGTGGCCCCGTCTGCCTTGCAGGGTGCTGGCCCCGCGTCCCGGCCTCGCGGCAGCCTCAGAGACGGAGGCCCATGGGAGGAAGGGGCGGAAGCAGCAGCGGAGGCTGAAGGAGCCCTCGTGCCCCTCGGGCCCGGCCTTGCTGAGGGCGCGTGGTGGGATGGAGGGCTGAAGCACCGGCTGCACGAGCAGGGAAACACCGGAGCCAGCTGGACACGGAGCCAAAAAATTGGGAAAAAAAAAAGAAAAAGAAAAAAAGAAAAAGAAAAAGAAAAATGTAGGTTTTTTTGGCCTTTCTTTTAAACCGATCCGCCTTCCCACAGCTGCCCCGTGTGATCAGCATTCTGCTCTAGCCGCCTGCTCTGTGCTTTAAAGCCTGATGCGGGTACCTCTATGGACCGCTACCTCTTGCTACCCCTCCAGGTATCTTCCTTTCAGAGCCAGATCAATCTTTTCTAGAAAGGAGGCCTCGTGTCTGAACCACTTCCCACGCGCTTGGCTGCGGTTCCGGGGAGAGGCGGTGGTGCCAGGGGAGCCCCCAGAGCCCCGTCCCTGCGGTCACCCGGGCGAGGGCGACAGGGAAAACCAGAGCAAACAGTTCCCATGGGGGAGATGGAGGCGCTTCCAAAGGCGCCTCCCAATCCAAGCGGCCTTTGCTGTTTCTCCCTGCGGCTGAGGTGTTCCCTGGGATGCGTGCGACGAAGCTCACACGGAGGCGGCAACATTTGTTTCGTATTTTATTGAATTTCATTTATATTAAATTAAAAATATATTTCTGACAGATTCATGTAACAAAAAGGCAGAACCGTTTTCAAATCGTTCAGCTGGGATGAGCGCGGGTCGATGCACGGTGGGTCGCAGCCTACGTTGCCCTAACGAACAGGGGAAGCTCTAGCCCGGGCGCGGAGCGGGGACTCGGGACGGCGCATGGTGGGGATGAAACCACACGGAGAAGAAGGTCCACAGGTTTCTCCCCAGCCTCCAGACAAGACGGAAGGGGAGGGAAGGAAGGGAGGAGAAAAACAACCGAGAAAGAAGAAACCCAAAACCATGGAAAGAAGGGAAATTATGCTAAATTATGTACCTAACATTAACCCAGGTCAGTATTTTAACAGTGCATAATCCTCGGTGGCTAAAGGATGAGAAAGGAAAGGTTAAAGTGACGTTACGCCACGCACAACTGGCATACCCTACGCGAAAGCAAGTGCAGAAAGGCTGAACACACCACGACAGTGCTAAACACAGAGTCACACGGAGGCCCGAACGGGGCTCCGAACCGAAACCGGGGCGCGAGGGCGGCGGAGGCGCTAGGAGGAGCGGCAGAATCACAAGCAAATTACCTATATACAAATCAACCCTACGGACAAGTATGTTCCAAAGAATGGTGTCCACGAGGAGAAGAAAAGCAACATTATCCTTATTTACAAACGCAACTAGCTGTGTCTTTAACAAGCTATAAAAATACTATTCACATTTTCAAAGTAACATACAGTAGTTTTTGTGGGTTTTTGTTTCAGGAAGGCAGCTAACGCTGACCGCACCACGTCGCTGCGCCGGCCACGCGCGTCTGCCCCGTCACGGCCCCGTTTCACAGCCCGGAGACGCTCGAGGGACCGGGAAGGGCCCATTTTCCCCCATCCTGTTGTCCCGCGGTCCTCGCGCTGCCCGCGGGCTCCTCCTGCCTCCCCTTGCGGCGGGGACGGACTCGGCCCCATCATCGCGGGGCACGGGGATACGTGCGTGCTTGGAGACCAGCGGGCCAAAACGTGTGCTTTGGATACCTGCATTTTGGGAGTTTGCACGGAAATTTTTTTTTCTTCAGATTTTTTCCCCCCCCTCCACCAGGGCTGCAACTGCTGCAGAAATTCAGCATTATAAACTGGGGGAAATTTCAAAAAATGCAGGGGAAGCAAAACCAGATTAAAACCGCTATGAACGATGCACCGTGCGTGCCCCGACCCCCAGCATCGACATGCACTGAAGAGCCCCCGTCGTGGCCATGGCCGTGGTGCTGCCCGGCCGTGTTCTGCACCGCGGCGCCGGGCGCGCGGGACGCGGCGCGCTCACCGTTAGCTGCCCTCGCACAGCTGCTCAGTTAATAATCGACCCATTTAACAGCAGGACCAGTTTATGCTACATATGTCGTAGTACCTTACTTCAAAAGAACACGTACATATCTACACTTAAAAAATACCGTTCACAGTTTGTTACTGTGGTTATCCCAAAAGGGGTCAGTCTTCGGAGCGCGCTGCACGCGGACAGTGCTTGCTCCCTGCGGGGCTCGCGGCCGGGCGGCTTCGGCGCGTCCCGCTCGCCCGTCTGCAGCACATGGCTTCTGTACCGGGACAAGGGAGGGAGGACCAAGACGTGTTCCCAGCGCTAAAGGAGCCCCCACACTCCACCAAAGCTCTCTGGAACCCCCCAGGCAGCTCTGACTCCTCTTGTTTCCTATCTGAGCAGGATAACGCCCTTGGTTTCCCTGTCATCCCGCTTGTGATTCCAGCTCCTCGGCAGAGACCTCAACCGGCGCCGGACGGGCTCCGCTTTGGAGACGCCCTTGGCGGCTGTGACGGCGCCGCAGGGAAGCCCGTCCTCCGTCCGGCCACGTCACGCGAGCGTGGGCCCGCGAGCACCGCGGTGTTCCCAACGCCGTTCCCAAACCAGCACCCAGATCCAGGGTTGTGTATGACGGCGGATGAGCTGTTTTGCCACCACGGAGCTCCAAGGCCCATGGCTAAGGGAAAAACGACACGCGGCGGATGTGCACGGGCTTCCCTGCGGGATGTGGCGGGAAAGGGGCTTCCCATTAATCCAGAGAAATGAGCGGAGGAAGCTTATTGCATACAACTCTTCCCACCAGGAAATGCCTTTTCCATCAAAAGTACAAACCACGACGCTTCTTTCCTCAGAGATTCCTGGGCTGAGCACAGGGTACCTGGTGCAGACCCAGGCGGCGGCTCCCACTGCTGCTACGCGCCTGGATTTATTCCCATGGCTTATTCCCATCTCCCTGTGAGGGATGGCCTGCCCGCAAACACGCTGTAAACACCCTGCTACAGATGAACAACCAACCAAAGAAAAATCCCAGCTATTCCGTAGGAAAAAGAAGCATTGAGTTGAAAAAAGGCAACATAAAAATAGTCTGTTTTCAGTCAACACGTCACAGCAAATCAATCAAATGCAGCATCCATCCACGTCTACTTGAAATAACCCACAGGTAGATAAGTAACCTCTAAGTTATATATCCCTGAAGGAGATCAGGAAAAGGAAAAAACCTCAGCTGTTGTTCTCTTTCATTTGTGCCTTGGGACAAGAGCTGGTAAAGACGCAGGAATTGGCTCTTGGAAATTATTCACTGTTCTTCCATCGTGCTTGCTATGGCAAGGGAAAGGAAAACATCTACAAACAGCAGCCCGCATATAAAAACCATAAAAGCTGACAGCAGTTTACAGGTACCACCGTGGAAACAGAATTAACTACAGCTTGACAAAACACTTGTGCTGATGCCCTTCCATCCGCTGCTTTGTGCTGACCAAAACACAGCTTGTGTGCAGAAAAATACCCGCCTTTTCCCCAGGAACCCGCGATTGCTCACTAGAAAAGCCCGGCCTTCATCTCTCTTGACTTACGATGGCTGCACATTCGCCCCAGTGCCCCATTTCCCTTCGCCAAAACAGCAGCTCTGAGCCCCGACGCTAACGCGCGAGTTCAGGCTCGCCACTGAGCTGTGCCGGCCGCGTTAAAGCAGCCAAACTGCTCTGCCCTCCGTCTGCGGGAATTGAGGCCATGGATCCACTCTCACGCTGCAGCAGAGAGGCAAAAATCTGTCAAAATAGCTCAGGTGAAAACTCCCAGAGACCACGCACCCATCTAAGGGCTTTTTTTGCTGTTCTTGGCGTGAAGGAGGCAACGTCTCAGCAGGGCCCAGCACAGCCCAGGTCACCCGCAGGCACCACGGGGAATCTAAGGGCTATTTTCTGGCAAAAGAAAAAAAAAATCTCGTAGCGATTCCAGCTCAGACTAGAAACTCACACACAAAAATGCTAAGACCAAACGACACCTGCGTGTTCCGGTGCAGGATGCCGAGTTCTCCCTCACCGCGGGCTCCTCCTGCTACCTCCTTGCTGAGCCGCTCAGGACAGCCGGGCGCTTCCCAACCCGCCGGCTTTTCCAAGTCCCCAAGTGCCACGGCCGGAGCTGCCGCTTTCCTGCTGCTTCCAGGGATCTCCGTGTTTCCACGCTACCGAAGAGAGCACGTCATACCCATAGTCAACAATGAAAGTGAATAAATACTTCAAGAATTAGAAAGTTAAATTGTTAAGGAACACAAATATTTCTATTCTGATTACTCAAGGGGATGGTTTTTAATGACCAGAGGAGACACAGGGGCCTCCACCCTCCCTCAGCAGCCACCTCCTGGTACCAGCGCTTGGACTTTTGTGCATTCCCTGTCCCAATGGCCTTTGCCACCAACACGTTGAACTTAACGTGTGCCTTTCCCTCCCCATTGGGAGGACCTGCCCAGGACAAACCGACCTGTGTGTCCTGCCCCAGTAGACCCTCACTCCGAGTCCTGCTGCTCCCAAAGCTTCCCGCGATGGACACCAAGGCTGGAAAGCTGGTGTTTCCCAGCTGGCCCTCAAGCACTGAGCACTGCAGGCGCTGCTGCGCGGCACTAGAAGCAAGAGGGATGGGGAGGGGATGCCACCAGTGGCTTCCCAATTCGGCACAGTGCCGATGCCAAAAACCAGCTCCATATGGCAGGCTGAGGAGGAGGAGCCGCTGCTTCCTCCTCCCTGGGCCTCTCTGGGATGCAGGCGCTCCAGGAATGCCCACAGTATTTCCAGAGCGCTGGCTGCTTCTGCTGCTTCTCCCGCCAGGTCTTTGCTTGAATAGGACTAAAGTGCATAAACTGAAACACCGCTGCATCGCCCAGCACTGCCACCCAGCACCCTCTGAAAGCCTGGATGGCTGGAAACCCTCGGAGGTTCTTCATGCCTCAGATTTTCTGCAGACATCAGGCGTGCAAGCACTCCTACCCACACAGCTCCTGGCACAGCAGGAGCAGGACAGCAGCGTCGCTGCCCCTCGCTCCTTCCCTCCCAACACCTTGGGTTGCTCAAATCATCCACAGCTCTGGCAAGAAGCTACTGGCAAAGAGGAGGAGGGTGAGGGAAGGGTGTCTACGCAAAAACCGAGGTTGATGAAAGCAGAACGAAGTGCAAGGAGACTGACTCATACGTATTTACATTGCTGACTGACAGCTCTGCGAGTCATGCGCGTGTTGACTTCCAAACCCTCAGGGGCACCATCCTCTGTGCGGGAGCAATCCTCCTTGTAGAGGAAGGAAGCATTCCGTGTCACGCTGCAAGGCCGAGCCAGACGTTCTCCTCCTCGGATCCCTCTCGGGGCTCGCTCCGCCGGCCTCGGCGCTGCAGCAGGAGGAGCAGGTTGCTCTTGCTGTATCCTCTCACGCAGTCAATGCACTGGCCTCTCAGAACTGCTGGACACTGATCCAAAGACTTGATTTGCTTCATTTTGGCATTTCCACAGTCATCCTTTACATATAATTCACTTTTTAAAATTTAAAAGTATTATTTTGTATTTTGCTGGTCACTTCCATATTGCTTCATTCAAAATCCAGAAAACAGTTCAAATAAAATCAGAGCTTAAGTGCAAACTAACTTTCCAGTGAACCACTATGTGCGTTTTCTCCAGTCCAGTGTCTGTCTTCCAGTTTACAGGACCCTTCCCACCACCACCCCACAGAACACCAGCAAGCTCCGAGAACCACAGTGAGCTCTCCAGTCTCCATCTCGTCCTCAGTGTTGCCTGGCAGCATCCCCAACTCCTTTCATGAGCACAAAGAAGAAAAAGAGGGAAGAATCTGTTTGGGTCTTTTTGTATATCTATATTCAGTAGGTATAAAACATGAAAGCAAAGCTTTTTGCATACAAATTCTGGTTTCTTGGCCTTGTAGCTTCAAAAAGAGCATGTTGGAGATGTGTTTTTGTTAACTTTCTCTGAACGGACTTGTATGTTCAAAGTATTCGTCGTATTGACACGTGTACAAAAATGGTCATGTCATGCACCAATGTTTTGAGCTAAAGTCTCTGTTGTTAGGAAGTGGCACAAAATCATGGTGTGGCTCAGAGTAAGGGGTTAGCCAGATATTAGAGTCACATCATAATTTCTTGGAAGGCCACCATGAAGATCTGAATGATTATGAAAAGCCAGGTTAGCCATTTTCAGTTGTTGGGGTAGAAAGTGTTAGAGAAAGGAATTGGATTCTCAATCTCAATTATTATGTTATCCACGTGATATAAAAATTGTCCATTTTTTTTCCCCCCAATGGAAACTGCATCAAGATTTCCAGGAATGCTGAACAGACTCTCGTCTGTTCCTGCCGAAAGAAACAGACTCTGTGTGACTCCCCCCGACAGCGTCGGGGTTGGATCACGGAGCACTCGCTCGACAGGAGGCAACACTGTCTTCGCTGGCTTCACTGGTATCGTCTGGCTTCTCGGACCCTCCGGATCTGCGGCAAGGGAGGAAGGCCAGGTTGTACTCTCCTTCTTTCAGTCTCTTTCCTTCCTTCCTTCCAGGTTCCCAAACCCAATCTGCCAGTGACTCCAAGACATCCTTTCACTTGGAAATATCAAAAATGAGCGAGGGGGCAAGAGGAGGAAGCTCGTGAGGGAAGGAAAGGGAAGGGGAGAGAGAGAGAAGGAGCGAGGCGGCTGGCAGGGGTGGCCGCCCCGCTCCCTGCGGCGCATTCCTACACCACGGTGTTCCGGTGTCTGTAGGGCGGCGGGGGCAGCACAGTGCCAGGCTTCAGGGAGAACTCGGAGAGGTATTCGGGATTCTCTGCCACCACGGGCCGGATGCGCCCGTTCTGTTTGTAAAAGTATTTTGTGCTGTACTCTTGCAGGTAGTCCGGGTGCTGGAGGGTGCTGCGCGGGGGAAGGCTGTGATTCCAGTAATCGGGGTTGTCAAAGGCCTTCTTGGCTTTCTCTGGCAAATTGTTCTTCAGGTACTCGGCGTTTTCCAGGGTGTTTGCAAAAGTGTTGAGGTACAACGGCTCGTTCACGTACTCATCCTCCGCTTTGGGCTGCCCGTTCGGAGCGTTGTGGTACTCGGGGTTGTCCACAGCCTGGAGATCCCCATTCTTCCGTCGGGAGACGAAGGGGTTCTCTTCCACTGGGTTCAGGTAATCTAAGAAAGGATGAGAAATAAATCAGCAAGCAGGGAGTGCAGCCACCCACACAGCAAGGGCCATTCTGCTGTTCTCAGGCTATGCCCACCTGTCCCTCCTTCCTCAGCTACTGCAGGAACTCCCAGATGAGGTCAGGTGCCAACTACACCGAACATGCACTGTGCGAAAGCAAGGGATTTACAACCTAAGCAGACAGTGAAGGTTAAAGCAAAGAGCTGGAACTCCAGGAGATCACGAGAGTCACCAAAAATACACTCAAAGCTAAAAAAACAACTAAAACTCCAGCCCTTGCTAAGGCAAACCCACCGACTTGCCTGATCTCACAGTACGATCCGGAGGGCTGAACACGCAGAGCTACTCCCCTCTCTGCTGCTGACTCCCGGTGCAACCTTGGGCATATCCGTCAAACGCCCTGCTCTGCAGCCCTTCTACCCAGAAAGCTCTACAGAAATCTTGGTTAAGCCTCTCTGCACAAAAAACCATCCCCAAGGACTAGCTTCTAAGACAGCTTCATTTCTAACAGCACAATTTGCCTGATTAAAAACCTTCCATCCCTGAAGGACAAAAGGCCTCGAAGCATTATGAAAAAAATGATTCAAACGAGCCCTGGGAAGGGTATGAGAGAGCCTTAAGTTAGCACTGAACCAGGAGCTGGAGCAAGTTGCAACTGCCTTAAATGACTTTCTCTGGATTAACACCACAAAAAAAAAAAATGTAGTTGAATTGTAGAGAGGCTCTAAGGCATATGGAGGTTGTGCAGAAAGGGGAAGGGGGCCAGCGGGAGGAAAGGCATAAAGAGACTGGCTGGCCGGGAGTGGCAGGTCCTAGGGCACTCCACGGAGGGCCCTCCAGCCTAAGGAGACAGGGGGCAATGGACTTGCGGGGCCTGTGCGGCTCCCTGTAAAACAGTCACATTGCAAAATACAACCTTCAACTCTGCTTTTCCCCTGGAAGGAGCCAAAACCACTAAATGCAAACATTCAGGTCTGGCTTAATGAGAATCTTTTGCACCCATGGCTGAAACTAAACATTTTTGTAAGAAATCTGCTG